>JANVFT010000071.1:0-256622 GCA_028011325.1 Lentinula lateritia
GTCCAATGCGAACCAGTGAGTGTAGCGGAGTTCCCCTTGGAACAATTCGACCAGAAGTGGCAGCTCCGTGGATCTGATGGATGCTTCCTGTGGCAGAAGCATTCATTGCCCAGAAACAACGAGGTTCCTGAAGTCCATAACCCCGGTAATACGGCCACGAGGAGCCCTCAGTTACATTCGGGAACCTCCCCCACCGTACATGCGTTCACTCAAAATTCGACTCCCCCCCCCGAGTTGACCTCCAGACGAAACCGGTAACTCCAGTCTCGACACAACGATACCAGTTCGGTGAGGTAAGGTTGGAGGGTGCGCAACATTCATCCCAGATCTCGGGACCCGATCTGACAGCTCGGCTGGTCCCCAACCCTGTACACGTTCCTCCAAGACGAAGCAATCCATCAGTCATACCCTATCAAGGGTCGATATCGATGCAGTCTCAGGCAGTGGGGGCGGAGAATCAAAGGGGTCCGAACCAACGAAGAGCGTTGGCAGTTCACCAGGAGGCGGTACCTCCGCAGGAAGCTCCTTTTGGAGCTCCCTTTGTCCTTGGAGCCCAAAGGAACCAACCTGGCATGGTCGACTTGGCACATTCTCAGGAGTCAGTAGTAATGATCCAACAACAGGCCTGAGTCATTGAGACGCTCCAGGAGCAACTCCGTGAGGTAAGGCAAGGGTTCGCAGCAGGAGGAATACCGACGGGTGGGTCGTTTTCCAAAACAGGAAACAAGGCGGGATTACTCGGGCAAGCGCCCATGGTAACGATAGAGGACACGATGATATGCTGACCGTAGGCTAAGTGCAAAATGCAAATGCAAGAACAAATCTCACACAAACACCAACACCAACACACACAAAACTAAGTCAAACACAAGTTCGGAGGGGTGCACAGAAAGATTTATTATATTCAATGTACAAAATGCTTTTAAGTTGGTTATAACAATTGTAATAGATTTTCTTTCACAAGTTCTATAAAACTTGGGCTTGATATTCAAAGATAACTTTGTGACTTCTGAACTGAATAACTTTACTTTCTTTCTTTAAGTCAAATAGTACAATCTGTCTGTGTTATACAATTCTTTCTGTCTAATCAAGTGTATTCTTTCTATGCTGAAACTAAACTCCCTTCAATTTGTAGGACTAGCAATCTCTACAGAAGTGGGGGTGGAGCAAGCTTGTCCTGTTTCGAGGTTTTTACTGGTATATATGCAATTTCGGGGGCCTAGAACTAGTCCAGGGTCTAGGGTTTTATTATGCTGCACATGGCTCGGAATATCTTGTTCCGAGGTAACCATATGCAACTATCATTGATCCATCTGACTTCCGGATAAACTCCGAGACTCACATGAGCATCAGATACCAATCATAATAAACATGTGGTTGAGTTTCTTTAGCTATTGTGCCACTGTGCCTGGTTGCATCAGATATCTGTCAGGCATGAGCTGCTTTAGCTATTGTTCTGTTGTGCCTGGTTGCATCAGATATGAGCTGCTTTGGCTATTGTTCCATTGTGCCTGGTTGCATCAGATATGAGCTGCTTTAGCTATTGTTCTGTTGTGCCTTGTTGCATCAGATACCTGTCATACATTCCGAGTCTATTATGCTTTTGAGCTGCTTTAGCTATTGTTCTGGAAATCCGAGCATAGGCAGTATGTCAGCCCATAATTACTAGTCTCGACTTCTGTCTTACTTGCTTGGTACAATTATAGTTTTTAACATACATGTAATATGCTTTAAGCAATGTACACTCAACATAAAGAATGGGTTTTAGTGGTCTGAGTGAGTACAATTGTGTTATACTGCCGAGAATCATATTTGAATCATCTTCAGTGAACATCTGTGCAATCTGTATCAAACCACAATGTACTGTAGACTTGTAGATATACCACTGAACCTCTGCATGAACTGCCGAGGTTCAGACATTTCGAGTTCAGATTATTTCGGGTTGTATCATCCCCCCTTTTCTTAATTTGAACTGTCCTCAGTTCATTAATTCCTGAGGAACTGGGTCGATATTTAGTGTAGGGTATAAGGATATCTGTTTACAATACATTTGATGCAAATGTTGAGTCTGTACAGCCTTTGAGCCTGCATGTAGACTTGTCCCTTGCTTATCAGATTTAGTACGAGTTGATTATTCTTGCATCTCTCCGCTTCAATTCAACATGCTTGCTTTACTGTCTGACTGTGCCATTGCATACTTAATCATTTTTCATTGCAAAAATCTCGAAGTCCTCTAGGCCAGTTTTGCTATAAAAGCCTCAATATTCTTTGCCTGAATAAACATTCCACTCGGACTTTTCTTCGCTCTATTCTCCACTCACTATACTCATCATCTCCTCGAAACTTTGCTCTCTCAAAAAAATGTCTTCCACACCATCTTCAGCTATTTCTGCTCAGGAATATGCCAAAGTCAAGGAGGAAGTTACGTTTGCATACACCACATATGCTTCAGTCCTGTATCCGGCCTTATCCAAAGCTAATAATCATGCTGATTGCCTGATTCATGCTGCACTATTGGGTGACTCGACGGTATTTAATTTATTCTCTGATACAATTCATTTTATTCTGATGTTCTGTTTCGGTAGGCTCGACTTCAAAATTTTGTCAACAACCTTCTCAGTGATCCGACATTCTTTGATATTATTTTCAAAGTCCGTGGCTGCCTTGAGGCGTTGGCTGCCAATGCCCAAACTCGGGGAGAGGCTTTTACTATGCCAGCCTGTCACAGTGCTGTCCGAGCTCTCACTAAGAGAATTCATGAGGTCCGAGCTGCTACACAGCCTGCTGCCTCTGTTGCCAGTGCTATCAACACTGCTGGTAATTCTAATGCTGTAGTTTCGGTTCCTTCAGCTATGAAAACCAAAGTATGTTATTGATTTCTTCACCAAAGTTCGAAGTTTTCTGATCAATTTATTATTTAACAGACCACCCGTCGCTCCAACCGGAAAGGAAAGGCTCCAAAATCAGTTCCAATGATTGTTGATACTTCTTCTGAGGATGAAGAAGAGGTACAGATTATTGGGGGAGATATTGCTATGGGTGACTCTACTCCACCAGTCAACAACACCACCTCTACTGATTCTGTGGTATGTTTTAGCTCCACATTTTGTTGATGCTCTTCATGGAATTTTGTTCTTATTTATGCAGATGTCTGTTGACTCTGTTGTTCCTGGCACTACTCTTTCTGTTGAGCCAATGGCTGCATCTACTCCTTCCATTCCTGCTCCACTTCCTGCTAACATCAAGTTCAACAAAAACAAGGATAAGGAACCCATTGTTGAGGTAGGCTAATCTGCTATACTTTTATTGTACTTTGAGTTGAACATGATTTTCTTACTCCCATAGAGCAATGATGCAAGCAAGGCCCAGGTACGTTATCTTTTTCTTAGAGATGTACCGGGCCTAGACTCTAATTCCCGCCTTTATTTTAAGGCTGTTCATTATGCCAAAAAGGGTTTCGAGGAGACTCGGAAGCGCCAACGCTCTGGTGTTGGTTCTGAATATATCAATATTGCTCCAGGAACTTCTCTTGCCTTCCCAAACTCCTCTGCCCAAGTTGCTGGTATGTTGCTTGTCTTTCACTTTATTCTCTTATGATTGATTGGTGTTATATTTAGCTGCTGCTTCATCCTCATCCAGTCCTGCTGCCACTGAAATTATTCATAAGGCCAAGGACTTAGTCCACAATATTTCTTTGTCTCCTAAGTCCGAACGTGGACTTATTAAACAAGAGTCAGACCTCCGATCCGAATTGGATGTCACCATTAACAGAGTACATTACTTACTTCAGTACTTTGACCTTCTCAAGGCTCAGCATGTCCAAGTTCTCAAGGAACTTCATGTTGCTGAAGGTACTTCTGTGGAGTAAATTTCTGCACAACTTATTTATTGCTTCCATACTGTGTCATTCCTTTGTACCAACTACATAGTCATTCCTTTGATTTATTCATGTTTGTATTGTCTTCTGAACAATATACTTTTGTTTCATGTATCATCCTCATCATCACTGAGTTCATTCTCATAGTCTACTTCTGAGTTTGCATTGAGTTCACCTCGGATTAATGGCTCTATGATAGAATCATCATTCTCATATTCTATTTCCAGGGACTCCTCAATATGTGAACTTTCCAGCTCTATGGCTTCACTATTATCAGGTTCAGGTCCATTTGCAATTGCTTCTAGAGCTTCCATTGATATACCTGTAAGCAATGGAAGTGCTTGAGGAAGTTTGACTTTGTGCCGGGCATTGTATGGTCTGACTCGGAATGGTGATACTTTATTCTGGAATACTGCACCATCCATTTCTGCTAGCACATAGGAGCCTCCAGCTGTTCTTCTGATTACAATGCAAGGTCCCATCCATCTAGGTAACATTTTGGCATTCAGGGAATTCTCTACTTGTGAATTTCTTACTAACACAAGTTCCCCTGGTTTGAAGTCAAAATTCTTGATAGTATTAGAATGCATATGTTCATATCTCTGTGTATCTTTTTGTTTCTTCTGATCTATTCTACTCATTATTTCCTTTACTTGTTCTGTGTGTAATGCAAGTGCTCTTGCTCTAAGTCCAATTAACTCTGTTGTACTTAATACATGACCTGGTATCTGCATTAACCAAGTTGCCTGCATAATATCAAATGGCAGTACAGGGTGTGCACCAGTGAGAGCAAAGAATGGTGAACATCCGAGCCTTTTGCGCACTGTAATTCTGTCTGCCCACATTATTTCTACTACATAGTAGGACCATCGAGACTGTATGCCATTTGCTGCTTTGTACAAAGCTTGTCTGACATCCCAATGAGGCCTTTCTATCTTGCCATTTGCTTGTGATCTATATGGTGCAATTTGTATGCCTTTAATTCCATATCTTTCTTCAAGATATTTAATTGCATTCAAGAATGGAGTACCATTGTCTGTATAAATTACAGCTAAACAACCCCATCTACATATTATTTCTTCATATATCCAGTCACCAATAGTTTTACTTGTTTCTTTTCTAAGGGCTCTCCCCTCCATCCAACTTGTAACATGGCACCGTCCATGTACAAAATACTTCTTGCCATTAGACACAGGCATATGCATTGTATCTGCATGAAGCACTTGGAAAATAGATGGTGTTGCTGTTAGTTTTGGTGGTGTTCTTATGTGATCTTTGAGTCTTTGTTGACATAAATGGCATGTTTTAACATACCAATTTGCATCTCTTTCTAACTCAGGCCACCAGAACCGTTCCATGAGTAGAGATTTAGTTGCATATACCCCTCTGTGACCAAGGCCATCATGTGCTGCCTTCATCATGGACATTCTGTGTTCTTTTCCAACCACTAATCTATGTTTTCCTTCAATGTTCCGCTGGTACAATTTATCATCTTTAGTGAAGAATTGCCTTGCAAACTGTTTGAAGTTCAAATACTGGTTCTCAGACATATTTTCTGGCTTCCATTTCGGATCCTTCAACCATTTTCGGACTAGTAACAGCCTGTTATCTTGTTCTTTTCCTTTGTTAGATCTATGTTTTTCCTCATATCTCTCCTCACTTATGAAATTTTGAGGTTTGATGATCTGGGGCAAAGTTGTCAGAAAGGCTCCATTAGCTGGATACTGTTGCACAAACTTGGCTCTGAGCTTTGCTTCATTCATGCTAGCTTCTTCCACTAGTTGTACAAAGTCTTGTACTGACTCTGCAATTTCCTGTGTATAGCCAGTTCTTGTGTCAATTTTATCTTTGAATGCTTCAAATGGTATTGTGGTGTCAATTCCATTCTCAAATGTGACAGTAAATGCTGGTGGTTCATCTTGATATTCTTCTTCAGGATTAAAGTATATTTTGTCTCCTGGTTGCAGGTCTCTCCTTGACAATCCATCGGAACCATGTTTCTTTCCAGGGATATGTTTGAGTTCAAAATGAAACATTAGGATCTGTTCAATCCATCTGTTTATTGCAGCATTGGGGACTTCATCTGGGTGTTGGAGCATTCCTTTAATATACTTTGCATCAACTTCAATAGTAAGTTTTCTTACACCAAACAACCAGTATTTACAAGCTTGCAGAGCTCTGTATAATCCATACAGTTCCCTTTTTGGTTGAGAAAATCTTGCTTCCCTATCATTATAGGTGATAGATCCGAATCTTGCATAATGTCTTTTTCTTTTATCTTTTTCATCTTCTTGACATATGTAAAATCCAACTCCTTTGAATGAACTATCCACAGACAGAATTACATTGCTGTCACTGTTATAGTCTAATTTTCTCAGTGCTGGAGATTCTTTGATTGCTTTCTTCAATTCATCCATGGCTTTCTGTTCTATGGGTCCCCAGAAAAAGACTACATTGTCTTTTCTGAGATTATTGATGGGTTCTGCTATTTTGGCATAGTTCTTGACAAACATTCTGCAGAGGCCTGCTGTTCCCAAGAAACTGCGGACATCTCCTATATTTTTACAAGGACCCCACCTGTCAATGACTCCCATTAAATCCGGGTCAACTACCCTTCCTTCATAAGTACATCTGTATCCAACCACTTTGAACTCCGAAGCACATACAACTGCTTTGTGTCCTGAAAAGGTTCCACCACAGTATTTTACTCTCTGTATGACTCTGTTTACATTTTGCATGTGTTCCCAGACAAAACGGCGGATCCCTGAGTTCTCTGGAATAACTTCATAACTACCATCTTTAGTTTCATACCGAGTTGGTGGTCCTTTGATAGGGACATCATCAATATATGGTCTGGTTACATGTGGAATTTCTTCTCTCAACATATAGGTAACATCATCATGGAATATTGGTACTGAGTTTGTCCAACCCATTGGTAATGTGGTCAATCTGAGTGCACCATAAGGTGTTTGGAATGTTGTAAAATCCCTTGATTGTGTTGCTAACATTCTTTCATCATATCCAACATACATGTCCAGAATTGCACCACAGGAGTACCCTGCAAATTGGTCTGCTAACTCATCTGTGGCAGGTGGTAGACCAGAGTGTTGAATAGTAACTTTGTTCAATGGTTCCAGACTATGAACTAGTCTTATACTTTTGCCATCTTTCTTCAATACACCAAACCATCTTGACCTATATGATGAGTTTGAAGGTTCATATACTCCAGCATCAATTTTCACTTTGACTGCTTTGCATATTTCATCATAAGTTCCAGGTGGTATGGGTATGTTTTTCTCAACCCATGGAGTGTGAGGAATTACTGGCATGTCTACTGGTGGAAAGAAGTCTTCTCTGAATTTCCCTCTCTCCTCATCATTCCAGGCAAAACCCATTTCCTGTTCCATCATGAGATGGTGCATGAGTTTTCTTTCCTCAGGCCACAGAAAATCATCTCCATGAATCTTGTCTATTATTGCTTTTCTTGCTTCAGTATATCTCACAGTAGGTTTGAACTCTGGTGGGTGTGTAGATAGCTTAGGCATATCCTTCAATGGATCTCCCTTAATATCTCTGATTATTCTGAATTTCTGGGGAAGTTCACCAATGATTGGTCTGACTTTCTTTGCTACTGGTTTGTATTTTCTAGATGCAAGTACTGCCATGGGCTCAAAATAGATATCAGTTCTGCATGGCTTCAAATCACCAATCTCAGACTGTGATAATTTAGAAATGAAAGTCGAAAGTGGAGTGTAGTTGATACAATGGAATTCATGCTTGATCTTTGAAATATAATCAATCCGATTTTCCGATGTTTTTGGACTTGTTTTACAATTTTCAAATGTTTTTGTGACCCTGATAGGATTCTTTGTTCTATTAATATCAAATAACTTCGAGAATTTCAAATTTTGGGTATATTCAACTTCAGCAGCACCCGCAGTTGAAGCATTGGTACCTGGAGTTTTGATGTCCATAGAATAAACGGAAGATAAATATGAAGAAAGTGAGCGTTGAGCATGTTTATCATGAGCAGTAGCATCTACTGATGCAGCCAGGTATGCATTTCGGAGTCCATCATAAGTGAACTTTTTCTTTGGTGGGAGACAGTAACTATCAATTTCGACTTCACCATTTTTGTTAACTTCAAACACTATAGCAACCTCTCCTTGATCTTTTCTAATCAAATCCTCGAGGTTACTAGAAAACCCTGTGCAACTGGATTGGCTGTTGTGGATTCTGTAGCTTTCTCCATCTTAGATGAATTGGCTAGTATTGCTGCAGTACCCCTAGCAAAAGTTGGTACAGTGATTCTTCTATTGGTCAATGGCTCAGTCAGAGTGATAATCTGTCTTCCATCTGCAAAGTTCTGAATGTGAGTTTGTAGAAGTGCATCAAATGGCCTTCCCAATAGTAGATCATAAGCTGGTTCTTTAATCACATGAACTTGCAAGAGGACAGTCATATCACCAATCAAGAATGGCACATTTCTAGCCAGTCCTAATGACTTTTCTAATCCTTTGTTTGCACTTTGCATATATATTACTATGTCCGGATCCCAGATCAAACCTGCCTTCTCTGCTTTCTCTTGAGAAGTGGACACAATCTGTGAACCTGAGTCCAGAAGACTTTCCACATGTTCTCTTCCATTCAATAGTGGATATATTGATCTCAAACTTTGAGAATCTTTGGCTACTACAATTTGTTTTGCAGTTTCTTTGGGTGCCAAAGTTTCTAAATATTGAAGTACCACATCTCCAACTACAAAAGCTGACATTTGCTCACCACTGTTGGTTCTTTCTGTTTTCTTTTCCCAAGTCACACTTGGTAATGAATCAATATTGATAGTGTCACTGTCAAGTTGCAATTCCTTGAATTGGGCTTTCACTTGTGTAGACTTTGGCTGTTCCCCAGAGTTGACCCGTTGTTGAGTGACTCTGTATTTCAATTCTTCTCTGATAGGCTTCGAAGTAGACAACAGATCACTAGCCTTGACACAAATATCATTGTTCAAGATTTTATCAACCAAGTCATTTACTTTTTCCAATCTTTGTACAGGGGCAATGAACTTATATGCTGGTCCAATCTCAGACTTGTCAATCTGTTGTATTGATCTATCATGTACTCCTCTGTCTACAGCTTGTATGCCTTTCATAGGCAGTTCTGATACATCCTTCACATTGATAAATGGAATTTCTGGAATATCTCCTTCATCAAACCCAATATCCTTCAATGTTTCTTTTTCTCTACTTCTCCAATTCTGATTTTCATGTGATTTGGCTGCTTTATCAGGTCGGTTCTCAAGGGACTTTGCTACAGCTTTCCTACTTGTATTATGAGTAGGTGTCCCAATCATTGAACTCCTCATTTTTCCGACTCTTCCTTTTGCCTTCTTGTTTGAACAAATGCTTCAATCTCAGCCATAGTAGGCAGTGACTGCTGTGGTTGTGTATGCATACCCATGTTAGGATAGTTTGGAGTCATACTATTCTGGTTTTGATACATTGAGTTCAACATATGCATTGTAGGACTTGTACTTGGTACATAACTGTTCAGCTGATTGCTTGGATTCCATCCAACTTGTGAAAATTGACTCTGCATCATAGGATTCGGCTGAGGCATATAGAATGGTTGTTGCATAAACTGATTCATTTGGCCAGGCATTTGATACATCATTTGAGATGCAGGATTATTCAGAGATTGAAGTTCTTTTTCTAAGTTGGCAATTCTCAAGTCTTTATCACTTAGCTGATTGCTTAGGTATGTAGACATAGTAGCAGTGTTGATCATTCCAGGAATATTATTCGGAGTGCTCTGCACTAAGTTCACTTGCTTTGCATTGTCTTTGTCCCGCTTTTCCTTTTCCAAATAATAATAATCTATTCTATCTTTTTCTGATACTGCTCCGATTGGTTGCCTTGGAATAGGATAGTTGCCAGGTAATCTAGCTCTACCATTCACAAGTACAATCCTTCCTAGCTCAAGCAGATCTTGCCTATGATTACAATCATTTGCCACATGACCTTCTTCACTGCAGAAGTAACATACTACTTTGCTAAGATTACCATGCCAGTCATAAGGAGCCTTGTTATTGTCCCGCATTTCTACATTCTGTGATTTTACTGGATTGGCTTCAAATCCAGCAGACACCTGATGAGAAGCATATCCTTGAGGAACATTGCCTCTGGCAACATTGTTCTGTTGATAAGTCCTCATGAACTCATTGATCTGCTTAGAGTTTTCTTGTCTAACTTGATCTTGAGAAATTTTTATTGAATCCATTAATACTGCAATTTTCTCACTAATCAAGTCATTAATCTGCTGCTGAAATTGTTCTTGTTTGATGTGAGCAGGAGGAGCATAACTGGAACTTGCATTTGTAGCAACAGATGACATAGGATCTGTACCTGGCATAGTACCTCTAGCTATAGCTTCCCCTTGTGCAATGACTTCATCAATATCATACATGTCATCAGGTCTCACTTTCTGACCTGCCGGAACTGTTCTAGTTTTCCCTTTAATATGTAATGCAGCAAATATAGCATTTCGGAAACCTATGTCCAGAGCTCTGGTGAACTTCTCCACAAGTTCCCTATTAGTGACTAAAGGCTCGGGTTGTACTGCTGCACCTGCCACTTGTGGAGGATTTAGCTCTTTCTTTACTGCTCTAAATCTTCTGACAAGAGCCATGTATTCATCCAAGTCATCGCTTCCAATGTTTTTGTACTTTTTGAATAAACGGTTCAATTCTCTCATAGTTCCCCGTTCTTCATCAGTAGCTCCTGGGTAACTACTCAAAACTACTTTCTTGAAGTCTGTAAATGTACTTGTAGCAGTGCTGTACTCAGACATAGCTTTCCATTCCCAAGCTACTTGTTCTTCTGGATACCTCACTGTCCACTTCTTTTTGTCTAATTCATTATTGATATTACAATCAGTGAATAAATTTTCCAAGTCATCAAAATATCTTCTAACTTTCATGGGATCATCTGTTCCTTCTGCAGTTAACCTTGGTGCATCTCTAGAACCAGGTCTAGGCATTGTGCTAGAAGATCCAGACATTGTGATAGTTGTTTTATATAATGAATTTCTCGGAGATGATGTTTGCTGGGAGTTTGGATTAAAATTCAAAAAGCCTGGTGATATTGCTTGGCCAAAACTGAATGCAAATGGAGGAGGTGTTCTACTTCCTTCCTTGTATTCAAGATCAAAGAGTGATTCAGAATCTGTCTCTTTTTGTTTTATTTGCTCAAATGCAGAACTTGTTTCAGGAAGTTCTAACTCTTGTCCTTCTTCTGACTCCGAAAATTCAGGTGGGAAGAGTTGTGTAGAAGCAAAGTTCTCAAATTCTACAAAAGATTGTTCTTGTTCCGAGTTTAAACTGTGTTCTTCTTCCTCTGAAGCTTGATTATCAAAACTTCCAGGAATGGAATTGGAGACAGGAAGTTTTTCAATCTGTCTGAGTGTTAACTCAGGGGAATTGGGTAATGGGATATGTTGTGCAAGAGGTGAGATAAACAATAATGCTGCTCTCTGTTGTTGAAGTTCCAAGTTAGATTGTATTCTGTCTTTGGTAACACTTTGCAATTCCAACACAGCTTTGTCTCGGATTGGTGTAGAAGACTTTTTCTCGGGACTTGGAATTCTTTGTGAAGAAGATCCTTCAGTGAGCTTAGAAATATTTGAAGATAACTCTTTATAAGATTCTCTTTTAGCACTTCTTTGAGCTCTCTGTTGTTTCTGTTCTTCTTGTTTTTGTCTCAAAGCTGTTTTTGCAGCTTCCAGATCTAATTGAGTAAGTTGTACTTGACTCTTTTTAGGTGCAATGGTGGTAAGTTTTGGCTAAAAGCCTTGCAAATTTTCCAATGAATTGTAATCTTTTGACCCCCTCGCGGTGGGCTCCAGATGATATGCTGACTCTGGGCTATGCGTAAAATGCTAATGCAAGCTCTAACACTCACACCAACACCAACACAAACCATCATCAAACACTAAGTTCAAGGGGGTTTATCATTGAAAAAGCAAGATCACACTGCAACTCTACAAATATCTACATCATGTGGGTATAATGTTAAGGTTGAATAGTTTTTCTTCTCGAGATTCTATCAAACTCGGGCATGCTAAATCTTTCTTTGACTTTATCTGAACTGAACAAAACCTCTGATTTGTATTATACACTACAAGTACAATCCACAGAAAGAGTGTGCACTACTCACAACACTCTGACTGCTATTAACTCTGAAGCATAATAGTAATCTGTGACTTTGAACTTTCTTTCTTTCTGTCTTTCTTAAACTCTAACTTGTTTACAGTGAAAGTTAACACTATATCATCTTTGTTTAGAGTGCACTTGTCACTATAGCCAGAAGCTACTAACCAACCAACCAAATCCTCTCAGAAGTGGGGGGGAAAGTGCTTGTTCTCATTTAGAGGCCAGCACCCTCCTTATATATGCTCAAAACAACCCTTGACAACTGATATCAATCATTGTAACATGTGGATTCCTTGTAGCATGTGCTGATTTTGATGGAAATCATGCTGCATCTCGGAGTAGCATGTGGACCTGTTGTACCATGTGCTATCTTTGATGGGAATCATGCTGTACCTCGGAAGGCTTTCCGGATGAGGGACATATGCTAAATCAATTCTGATATTCTCGGAATTAACTCCAGAGGTCCGGAGTTTATCTTTTAATCTAATCTTTCAGCTTTATGGCAATGCCATACAAAGATGAAGCTCGGAACACTTTAATCCTGCAGATATTGTCCTAGTCCAAGTCAAACACAAGTGTGGGTTTTAGTATTAGAGCTTTATTACTTGGAAATACAACTGTATTATGCTATGAAGACCCACTTAAGTGTCATTCAGATGCAATCACTGTGTAGTTCTGTGTGTCTTCTCTGAATACAATGTACTGTCCAGTCTCAGCATCACTGATAGTCCTTTACAGTTGAAAATGCATAATTACTGCATTATAGACTCAAATAAAAATGAGTCATATCAACGGTCCAGGAACCAACGGTTGGCGCTGACGAAACTCCCGAAGCTCCTGACGATCAAGCTCACCCTGATCCTGATCATCCAAGGGATTCAACTCAAGGAGTGCACTAGTCGAATTAGTGCTCTGTTCAACGCGATCGTAAATGACTCGCCACTGCTCGGTTGGGAGGGAGTAGCGGGTGCGCTGACCCGGGTCTCCGTGGACCTCCAGAAAACGACGAGCGAAAGCCAAATCGCGAGAGCACTTACGGGAAAAATATCGAAAGCGGGCTAATCGTCCAAGGACACAGGGCTTTTTATCATCGCAGTTGCTACACCGAGCAAGATGGGGAACAAGTGAGCAACTGCCTTCCTTTTTACCTCGAACGCAAGTAGGACACGGCAGACCCGCAGCAGCCAAGGTAGACCACAACGGATCGTCGACGATGTAGCGTGCAAGTGAGACACCCACACCAAAGACAGACTTGAACAGAGATAGCTGGCCAAGGGAGGGTTCCTCCACATTACTTACGATTTCGTCCACATCAGAATCGTGTCGATTTGGAGAGGAAGGAGGTACGCCAAAAGCATCGGAGACCGCGGCAGAAGTAGAGGCGTGAGGCGCAGTCATGGCAGTCGAGTTTTACCCGGGTGATGACAGGCAGGAGGTTAAAGAGGGCGGACGGGGAGGGAAAACGAACTTATAAACGAAAAAAGTTCGATCACGTGGAAGCCACGTGATATTTCGAAGAGAAACCTCCTCGGAGGCTCGGAGGAGTAAAAGGGGGGGGTAATGTCATGCCTTGTCCCGAAAGCTCCCCTTGTCCCCCTCCTAGACATCCCAGAACAGCGTATCAGTTCCCTTACACCTCCCAAATAACCTCCCATCAACCTCCATGAACCACGGAACCCTAACTAACCTCCCCACCAACGCTAACCTCCATCTGAAGCGACAGCTCCGCGACTCGCGTACGCCGCCGGACAATCCCCCATCAATTTAGCCTCATGGGTTCCGCACTTCACGCCAACCCCATTAGATGCTCGTTTATTACATTGTCCCGTTACTATTCAGCCCACCTATATAAGTATCCTCCGTAACATGAGCGTCCCTAGCTTGGTATATTTTGAACACACACCCTTTACATAGGTCCAGTCCCTGTCCCTTTGTACCTGCTAACCATACGGAATTCTCTTTACTCTCTATTTCTTTATCTCTGTTTCTCTCAAGTCTTGTCTATCGTCTCCGTGATCGTCTACACGATCCAATACACGCTTTTACTCCACGTCTAAGCAATCCGAGTGAGTTCCCGAGCTCCCTCGAACAGTACTAAAGCTCCCAAACGCCTACCGCCTTGGTGAGCTAACCTCCCCAAACCACCTCGAGTTCCCTAGCTATTCTATAAGCTTCGGGACCTCGATCTAGGTAACGTCGAAGCTACTTCCCACGTCGAACTACGTACTGCTTCTCCGTTACCACCTCCTACACTCGAGGACGTCCATCCTCGATCCTAGCCTCCGGGGACCTACCCTCCCCTGCATATCCCTTCTCGGGAGCTTCTACCCTCGAGACTCATCCACACATACGACCTACACTATCCTATATTGACGTTCTAGCGAGTACAACTCCTACTACGCAATATCGTACGGTCCCGTACTCCTTCTCAACCTCCCTACGCCTTAGGGACCTCCCTGGACCTCTTAGGAACCCCTTCAAGGGTCACCCTCTCATCGTTCTAGCCACTACTAGGTCATTCCCGTCCTCGGTCGCGGTTATCGTAGCTCCCTTCGAGCTCCAGCCTGCTCCTAGCACGCTACAACATAAACCTTCCCATACCAACACCCACCCTAAGACCTATTTCGACCCAGGTCTTACAAGAGGTAAACACTCAATTTACTATCATTGTGTTTACCCTCTAAACGCACAAAGTAAACTTTGGCGGAGCACGGCGGAATCGGGGGAAAGGAATGAGATGATTTTTTGTGATCAAGGTCCAGGTTTTAAAGGGTATCGAGCGTGGAAAGCGGGTACCAGTTCATCAGCATGTAATTCATCAGCAGCAACCCACGAGAATTCATCGTCGGTACCTTCGTAACCGGCCCACCGAATATAGTAACGTAGAGGACAACGCTTGTACCTTCTGTCTAGCTTGGAGTCCAGAATTTCGGCAATGTTGTACTCCTCTTCACCATCAACTTCAATTGGAGGTGGAGGAGATTGTGTACGATTCAGGAATGGGTTCGGCGTAACTGGCTCCAGCTGAGAGACATGGAAAACCGGATGAATGCGGCGAAGATAATCCGGGAGCTTGAGCTCGTAAGACAAAGTACCAGGTCAACTGATGACCTTGAAAGGACCAAGATATTTTTCAGAGAATTTTTCAGTAGGACGAGTAGATCGAATATGCTTAGCAAAAACAAAAACTTCGGAGCCAATCGGAAACTCCGGGTGCAAGATTCTTTTCCTATCAGCTTGTTCCTTGTAACGAGATTGAGCTAAAAGGATTTCCTCTCGAAGGAAGGTGTGGAGTTCATTGAGGTTGACAATGAAGTCTCTAGCTAGGTCAGACTTCATGTCGACCTCGGGCCGAATGGTGATATTTGGGTGGTATCCTTTGTTAGCAAAGAATGGAGTAATACCTGTGGAAGCATTAGGAGCGTTATTGTAGGCAAACTCGGCGATCGGAAGTAAAGGCGACCAGTCATCTTGTTGGTAGGAGCAATAGATCCTGATGTACTGCTCGAGAGTTTGTTGACACGCTCGGTCTGCCCGTCGGCTTCCAGATGATATCCAGAGCTATAGTGAAGTTTCAAAGAGAGCGCTTTACCAAGAGCCCAGAAAAACACCGAAACAAATTCGGAACCACAATCAGAAGTAACATGATTAGGGACACCATGCTTAGAGAAGACGTGAATAACAAAAAGCTCAGCTAATTGTTCGGAAGTAATGGTGTCGTAAGTTGGAATAAATATAGCTTGCTTGGAAGATCGATCCACCACGAAGAATAGCTGTATAACCATTCGACATTGGCAGTTGCTCAATGAAGTCCATGGGCGGACCGGAACCGGCAGAGGTTTCAATAAGCCGTAAGGCCGATGACGGTGAGGCTTATTGCGACCACAAATGGTGAAAGAAGTAACATAATCACATATGAAGTCTCTGACCTTTTCTAGAGTGCGGTTCTGGCCGAAATGGCCAGAGAGTGGGTGATCGTGAAAGTAGCATAGGACTTGAAGGCAAAGATTGCCGTGATTAGGAACATAGATACGGTCATCAAGGCATAGTAGCTTGTCACTACCTAAGCTCCAATGTTCATTGGAAGGATCTTTAGCAAGTTCCAAACCAACAACGGAGCTCGGGTCGGCGGGAAGGGCGAGGATGATGGCCTGGTGTAGGGCTTCGATATCCATGATAATCGAGGCTCGTAAAGCAGGGCCTTCTAGGAAGGTAGCTCGAAGAGACGCAGTGAGTTGTTCATTAGTAAAGATAGGACGAAAGTTATGAGGGTTCACTTGGGCATAGCCAATATCCCCCTCTTTAGGGTAGACGTCCCAGCGTCTAGTTATCGAATCAGGTTTCTCGCCGAGTTTCCCCGGTCAGAAGCAAATGACCATATTAAATTGATGTAGAAATTCTGACCATTGGACCTGTCGGCGTGTGAGAACCTTGGTAGTAGGAAAATACTCAAGATTCTTGTGATCGGTGACGGCATCCACCGGATCACCCGAGCCTTTCCAGATAATGACGCCAAGCTTTAAAGGCCTCGAAAATGGCCAGTAGCTCTTTGTCGTGGGTATCGTAGTTGAGTTCAGCCGCGCGAAGCGTTCTGGAAAGGAAGGCTAAAGGATGAATTTCACCGTCAGCATATTGGATGGAAAGAATTGCCGCAATGGCGTAGTCGGAAGCGTCAGTCTCCACAATAAGTGGGTGATTCGGCTCCCAATGGGCCAGTATTGGCGCAGAAGTAAAAGCGATTTTGAGATTTTTGAAGGCCTCTTGACAGCTGCTGTCCCAGATCCAAGGAGCGCCTTTCCGGGTAAGCCGAGTCATCGGCACAACAATATCACTATAATTATAGATAAAACGACAATAGAAATTTGCAAAACCCAGGAAGGACTGAATGTCCTTAACCTTCCTCGGAACCGGCCACTCTAGAACTGTCTGAACTTTCTCCTTGGACGTGGTCAATCCGTCGGGAGAAAGTATATAACCCAAATACTCAACAGTATCCATATTGAACTTGCACTTCTTGGGGTTGGCGTAAAGCCGATGATGGCGAAGTCGCCGAAGAACTTCCTTGACATGTTCTTGTGGCATATCAGAGTAGATCAGAATATCGTCAAGATAGATGATGACACAAACATCGAGCATGTCAGAGAAGATGTCATTAACAAACCGCTGGAAAGCTGCAGGGGCGTTTGTAAGGCCGAATGGCATAACCTTCCATTCATCACCCTCAGCGATTCTGACCAGATGATAAGTGTGAGCGAGATCCAATTTGGTATATATTTTAGCTCTTTTCGGAGTGTCGAGAAGATCTGGAATGAGTGGGAGTGGGTAACAATCGGAAGTTGACGCAAAGGCAAAGTTTCCTTTCCTTCTTCGGGACAAAAAGGACCAGGGCGCCGTGAGGAGAGGAAGATGGGGTGATGGCACCAGTAGCCAGCTGTTTGTCAATAAAGTCTTTAAGGGCGACTAGTTCCTTTTCAGAGGCCGAGGGGCGGCGAAGCGCCCTCTTCCAAGTCAATCTTCAGGTTGTAGGGTCTGTGTTCAGGAAGTGAATCTGCAGTGATCTCATCAAAAACGTCTGCAAACTCTGCGTACTCTGCTGGGATAGAAGGAGGAAGTGGAGGGACAGTAGGAGCGATGGAGGAGCAGTCGGCGGCGTGGGCCGCGACCTCTGAGTGAATAGCACGAAGAAGAATAGGTTCCATACCAGTGTCCTTGCAAGCCCTGTTAAAGACTGCAGCACTTACCAGTGCAATGTTGACCTCGGGAGTTTCCAGCTGAGCAGCGAATTGAGAGACCATAGGATAAGAATAGATGGGTTCAAAAAAGCCCTGTTAAAGACTGCAGCACTTACCAGTGCAATGTTGACCTTGGGAGTTTCCAGCTGAGCAGCGAATTGAGAGACCGTAGGATAAGAATAGATGGGTTCAAAAGGGAATTTGGACGAAAGGGGCTTGGCCCGTGAAGTCCGAGAGCGATGTAGAAGTGGGAGCTCCTAAAGGGATGTGGGAACCTGGGAGGAGGTCCCAGGACGAGAGTATGTCGTAGTTGATATTCCCAAACAGTGGAGGCGACAATGGAGAAGCAATACATGGGTGAATGTAGTGGATAGCTTTGATGTTGTCTAGATTTAAGATCCCAATACTTGGGGAGCAAGTAGGGAGGTTGGCTCACCAAAATGGTAGACATTTGGGGAGCTTTAGAATTGTTTGAGGGAGGTTGGGTACTCACTTGGAATGCTTAAACATGAAGTAAAAGTGTATATTGGATCGCGTAGGTAATTGCAGAGACAAGAAGCTGAGATAGAGAGACTGAGAGTAGAGAAACAGAGAGTAAAGGAAAATCTGTATAGGTAGCAGGTACAAAGGGACAGGGACCGGACCTATGTTAAAGGGTGTGCAATCAAAATATTCCAAGCTGGGGTTCAGACACTATGAGGGGTCTACTTAAATAGGTAGAAGGAAGTGAACAAGGAAGCATTGAATGTCTGGTGGATCGAACATATGATACCTCAATCCAAATCTGTTGACAAAAGGGGGTAATTAGTGGTGTTGGGTTCTAGAAGGCCTGTGGGAGCTCCTCGGGTGTTGGGGGAGGTTCTGGATATGTGTAGTAGGTATCAGTCAGGGAGGTCCTGGGGGTCAGCGGAAAGACTCTGGATAGTGGGGACCACTGAGGAGGTTCGTTGGGTTACTGCTACAGCATAGGCAAGTGGTCAGGGCATGACAGGGACTCAAAAATACCGCAGGAGTGATCTACATTCAACTGTACAATATATGATCATAACGCCATCACTGAAATGGGAATGTTGTACATATCCGCTTATGGTGTGTTCTCCTGACCTCCATGTACAGAGTATTACCTACCTACTGTACAGTATAATGTAATGTAATAACCCTGTTTACCTGTCAGACTGGGTTGTACATATGGGGTATTCCTCGACATCAAGCACTATTTCTAGCTTCACAATACATATTATTTGTAAGTGAGGAGCTGAATAACAACTATATAATGTGGAGGAGCAAAGCAACAACAAATGGGGGTTAGGCTTGCCCCCAACAAGCTGTGAACCCAGCTAGAGTGTGGCGCGAGCTTTGCGAGCCACCGTGGCGTAGACACAGGTTCTAAAGCTTGTGATTATATAAAATTTGGGCAGTGAAGGAGGATTCTGCAATTACATATATCTACTCAAGTGGTGTTTATGTGTGGAAAAAAGGAAAGTGATGTATCGCGCCTAGAGTAATGAGAGTATAGTATGATGTTTTTATACAGGCAGGTCCTTACACTATCAACATCCCCGACACGATTCCGGTAAAGACTAGGCTCATGATGACAACCACAATCTCCCCATTTAAGCCCTTTAATCCCCCAGGGCTTGACGATCCATTCGACCCTGCAGACGCTGACGACCCATTCGGCCCTACAGACACTGACGATCCCTGGGATCCAGAACCGCAGAATGATCCAGATGAATTCAATGCCTCTGTGGGCATTAGAACTTTGGGTAGACCGTTAGTCGCTACGACATTCAGGCTACCGTCCGAGGCCATCATCACAGAATCACACGTTAAGACATCTACAAGGGTTTCGTTTGGGCTGTATAAACCCGCTGTGCTAGGAATAATCCATGTTGCATTGGACGAGTTGCCTCCGTTTGTAAGGAGCGTGAGCAAAGGCGGCTTGGATATAGCTAGTGTGGAAATGGAAGACTGCGAAATGAAGGAGGCCTTGGTTGTGAGGAAGGACGAATTGTATGATATAGCTTGTTTTCGTGCGGAGTTAAGGGCTTGAACATGGGTGAGAAGAGGCTTGTCTTCAGTGCTGAAGCCCGATAGCCAAAGACTGGATCAGGATAAATTATGATTAGATATAATTCAGAGCATGTAACAGAAGATGTTATTTAATGGCTTACGCTTCTCGATTGGCGGGATCATTGGCTCCTTGGTACCCTTGCTCTTGACCATAATAAAGTATAGGGATACCGTCATTGATGAAAGGCCAAGTAATAAAGTTTTTTACGACCTTTGCGCCATAAGTGTATATAACGATTGATATGATGGGTAGTGAAAGGTGTATCAGAAAGCTCACCGATTGGTCAGAAACAGTGGACTGAATTCTGGGATTGTCTTGATTTTCGACGAAAGAACCAACGTAGAAGGTGCCATGATTGTATTGATCTTGAGCCTGAGTGACTACGTCTGCAATGACGGTCATGTTGCCGAAGGTGGGGTTGTTGAAGGCGTCGTAGACGGCAAAGTAGGTCGGATAGTCGAGAACACTATCAAGACCCTCTAGGTAAAGATCATGAGATTACAGAAAGCGTTTGGAAAAAAGACAAAGTGTACCAGTGTAAGAAGCAACGTAACTGACATTGCCGGTGAAAACCTCGCCCACAGTATACACCCCCGCATTCGACGCAAAATCGGGCCAAAAGTCCTGGCGAACGTGTTTGACCGTGTCCACCCGAAGTCCATCGATGTCGTAATTTGATACTAGATTTTTGACCCAGCTGTACATCGTATCCACTACAGTGCTGTTTTCGGTATCGATATCAAGAAGGGGTATACTTGCGTCACCTAACCAGCATTGTTCGACATCGGTCTGATTGCTGTAGTCAGAGATGAAGCATTGAGGATGGAACGAATGTGATCCACCGAAGGGTTGCAGGAGTGAGTAGTCAAAGGTTTCGGGCCATACACTGGATGTGTTAGTAGGTACTGCCACGAGACTGTGAACAGGGGAGACATGTATAAGTTCGCCAAGTAACATAAACAATAGACTTACTGGTTCACGACGACATCCACCATGAGATACATCCCTCGTTCGTGGAGAGCAGAAGACAAGTTTTTCAAATCTTCATCAGAACCAAAATTGGCATTGAGCGAGTTGATATTTTGCGCCCAATACCTAGTAAGATATTGACTGAGGAGCTCAACGGCGATTAAAACGCGACTCACCCATGATAAGCTTCTCCTCCTATCGTCGTTCCTTCGATGTTTTCAACAACAGGCGAGATCCAGATAGCGTCAAAGCCCATTCCCTGAATGTAATCCAGTTTGCTGATGATTCCTTGCCAGTTGCCACCGCAGTATTTCCTTTCGTTAGTGGCACATCTCGGCGATGAGCCATTTCCCAAAGCGAATCGGTCGGTGACTACCTAGAGACAGAGACCAGCTCAGTGTCGTTAAACCGTGGTGCAAATCAATGCTCACTTGATAAATAGACCTTTTTGTCCAGTCTTCCGCCGACGCTGCAATCACCGTGACAGAAAATAACACAGTCGAAACAGCCACCGCGACCGCACGCCAAGAATTCTTCATAACGATATAAATACACCAGGAACAATGTCCACACGAAAAAAGAGAGCTTTAGGTGATCCACAGAATCAACACGTTGAAAAGGGGACCATAACATTTTCTGAGTCGATCCAGAGTCGGCCCCTTTGAGGTCTGAGCTTCTGAAACTCACTCAGTGCTCATTGTCAAGGCTGAATATCTGACATTGCTTGAAGTCGCTACCTTGATGTAATTTTGAATTGGCATGATTAGCCAAAGATACCGTAGGTGTGTCCAGGGTGTGTCTGGAAGAAGGGCTTGGATATGTAGCTGATGTCAAGGCGGATATGCCGCCAGCGCCAGGCGTTTCTTTGTGCAGAGTTCTTCAACTTCGTACGTACTACGCGGCTATGGCATATACAGGCTGATATCTTCCCCTCCCGTGTTGTACCCTGGTTATACTGCATGCTCAATTGGATCTCAGCGGTCACCGTCAAAGCCCATATAAATGCACAGACTTCAGGACAAACTTTCTTTCTCTTTCAATGTTCAAAGGCCTTCCAAGCCAGGTTCAATCCTGTAAGCTCCAAGTTAATCAACCTCAATCAACGTGTATTCTGCATTTCTTCAGATATTGAATCAGAGAATACAAAGCTATACAAAATCGGCGATATTTGGCACCGATATGGCTCAAGGGTGGCTCATGATACTGCCTGTGCTTCTAGCTCGTACCGAGCCAATTCCCAATGATTCTCGGTTGGGGGGGAAGTGGAAGTATGGTGTTCTAGCGTTAAGTAGTTTTCTTCTTCCCAGAAAAGAGCACTTACAATGGGCTGGGGATAGCACAACGTATCGCTGCTGCTAGTCCTGAGTGTAATCCTTGATCAGGGTAGATGAAGTTCTAGATGTTCTGTTTTCAGCAAGTAGGTAGGTCTTCATCGCCGATCTAGCTTGATTTATTTTTCATGCAGATGGGTATACCCCGGATACAAGATTTCCCCTCCACATAGCAAATTTGGAAGCCTGGGGACTCAGGCGCGGCCAAAGCTCTTCCACAATAACTATGGTTCCATCTATTGATATGCAACGTATAACCTTGAAAAGGAGGACTAACATCACCGGCGCCCGCTGTCCTGGTCTGGGCAAAGTTACATGTGCAGTGCTTCCCATTTTGTGAATGTTTGCCTGTTCGGAATATCATGAGTGGCCTCCTGCTGGCCGTTAATTTTCTTTTCGCCTACGCATGGTCGCTCATTCTCGCATCAGAGATACAAAGATAGAAGCTTTCCTGATGGCAGAATCATTCTCAAGAATGGGCGGAACAAGGTCCTAGTAGGGTACTAAATTGTCAAGTAATCACCGTGGATGGGTTCCAATGTTCCATAGATCACAATGACTAACCCATCTTCAGATTCCACCGAACCATCACACGGGAGCATCTTCATCTCCCGAATTTCTCCTTCCCATGTACCATTTAGCTCGGAATCAGCTAAAATCAGCTTCACCGAAAAGGCTCATTTTTGCCACTCCGAAAGACACGGTTTCATCCATGATTCTCTTTGACATGTATGCATTACTCACATGTGCCTGTCTCTTACCCATCAAAGTGTATGGTCATTGGTATCAACTTTCAGCTGGATTACTGACACGATGTCCTTGTTCGAACCTATCAGACTGGCCCGGAAGATCATAGATCTCGACGTTAGTTTTGTGTGTGCGCCGGGAGTGCAACTCCTTCCTGATCACTGTTCACAGACAACTAAATCTGATACTGCCCGGATGCGTGATACTTCAGAAGCTGATCTTGAGCTCATCAGCGATTTGCATCCCATTCCAGAATGATGGGCTTAAAACGTTTAAAAGAGAGCGTGCAAATATTCCTCTCATAGCTCATTAGTTTTGGTTATGTCTTCCAACAGATTATATGAACACGCCATCTTCAAGATCAGAAATGAACATCTCTCAAAGGACGAGAGTGTTTCTCTTGCGTACCAGCGTGCTAAACTGGTAGTGCGAACATATCGTCAGTGTTTCCACTTTGTTCACCCTCATTCATCGACTGACTGAGCTGATATACAGGCTTGACCGCGGCAGATGTGGAGCACTGCTCTCCAAAGTTCTGGAGTATGATGACAGACCCCATCTGCTCTTTGGACATAGCAATGTTCACCATTCTTGCGGCTCATGTCGGCCTCACGATTGGTACTCTTTCACGTCATCTCAAGACGCGACCTGACTTGCGGCCTTTGGTCGACCGACTTTTGAGGTTTGATACCGTCGGTATTTACCTACTGACAGAGCGTGGCCACGGTCTAGATGCCTTCAATATTGAAACCACCGCCACAAAAACCAAGGATGGTTTCATACTGCATACACCTCGTGAAGAGGCTACCAAGTGGGTTGATCCTTTGATATTCACCATTTCGTCTGACCATCGCCATGATGCAGATTCATGCCAGCATCCACTCCTTCTTTCGGCATCCCGAAGGTTGCTTTGGTGAACGCGAAACTGATTGTGGATAGCCAAGATCGTGGCGCACGGTTTTTTATTGTGCCAATTTGCAACGAACATGAAATGTATCGAGGAGTAATTTCAACTAGGTTGCCCACGCGCAGTGGCACAAATCCGCTCGACTTCTCTATTACACAGTTCAATAATGTCCAGCTTCCTCCAACAGCCCTGGTTGCGTCAGATATTACAGACTTCGCACCTCCAAAACGGCCTTTGGAGGCGTGGTGGGATGAGGTTCGTCAGATTCATGAAACATTTCCATCTTGTGCTTACCGCAATGTAGGTCTGGAGAATCCAGCTTGGAACGATGGCTGTCCCTGCGCCCTGGATTAATGCATTGAAGGCTACCGCTTTCATTGGGGGCCGTTACTCTATGCACAGGTCTATCATTGGAAAGGTTTCCAACACTCCAATCATTTCCTTCCGCACGCAACAGTGGCCAGTGCTAAATGCGACAGCAGTCGCAATGGTTATGGATAATTGGTTCCCTCGCTCGATCAAGTTTGCCATGACAGACACTACGGATGACCGCGTCAGGCATGCCATGTCCGTCATCGTGAAAGCCACCGTATGTCGACACTTCCAACGGTGTGTCCCAGAAATGGCAGAACGTTGTGGAGCCCAAGGAACTTTCGAACACAACTACATGGCGAAGATTGAGGTATGTGCGAAAGTAACTGCTTCGTTTCTTTATTTCAGGTGTTGACACCGTTCACAGAATGATGGTAAGGGTGTCATTATCGCAGAAGGGGATATTTTGACGCTCTGCATCCGGCTGTTCTCCGAGTTATTACTAGGACGCTACACAGTTCCAATGCCCTCGGCAAGCAACTCCCTTCTGGCACAGCACGCTCTCGGGCTTATGGAGGAAAACACAGAAATACTTCGCTCCCTTGGCGACCATCGCAGTGAATCCTTCAATTCACTTGTCCTGCCACAATCTCAAGTAGTCATCGAAGCCATTGGCCACGCCATGGCTTATGCCGCAGCTGGAGAGGCAAAAATACCCCAGCCTATTCTGGACATTTACGAGTGTTCTGTCATTCGCCAAGATCCAGCTTGGTACTCCGAGAATGTTGGTTTGAATCGTATGGCTCAGCGTCGCCGAGAAGATGCAGCGGTCAAGGCCGCTCTACCTAATTTGAACGCCTATCTTGATGCACTTCGTATAGAGGACTATGTGTCTGCCCCTATCGTCTCGGATGAGGGATGGAAGAACTATGTCATCTCGCTTCCCAGACACACTGGTAATGCGACTGTCGAACCTCAACAAATTCAACACACGCAAGCAATGTTGTGATCTCTCTTGAATCTTGATGCTTGCTGCGTTCTTCACTAGTCCAAATACATTTAACTGCTTATTGTTTATCATTTATGCATATGTATACAAATCTGCTGGGATATGGCTAACTCTTCACAGTAGACATTTCTCGAGAGCTGATGTGACCAACCGAACAGCCTGATCAAGTTTCAACTACACCAACACTTAAGTGAGCTCACCGATCTTGTTGAAAAGATGCTATATGCTGGTCATGATTGATATAAGTTAATGGACCTAAGTTTTGCAATGGCTGGGTAAGACTCGTTCAAAACGATTATTTATTTGATTATGACCCATTGAAGACTATCATAGATTGAACCTCTGATGGCGAGTACATGGGAAAAAACATTTTTAATCAACCTGATATTCCCTGGAAGCCCTTTTCTCTTCCGACAATCTATCGAAAAAGTTCCTTACGTCTGCCTCATTGACTACTTTACCTTCCTGTGCAAAAGGACGTAGATACTGGACAAGGTGATCTCTAAAGCCTGAGGTATTAGACCTTGACGATATGCGTCGGAATGATCTCGACGTACCTCATGGCATTGAATGCTTGAATCCCATCTATTGCGCGCTCGCGCGGTAATCTTGAAAGTGCACGCATGCCGAGCTCTTCCAATGACAAAGCTGACGAACAATCAAGATTGAATGATGCACAATAATGAAACGGGATGATTAGTAAGTACCTGAATCGGGATCTTCTGGTGGTTCGTACGTTTCTTCCTCTTTCGAAAGATAAGGGTGTGCTTCTAGTTCCAAAAGGCACTATCAATGGTTGTTCAGTTCACCCAGAAAACTCAGAGAGGTCTCGGAACAGATCATCAGAAGCTTACAGAAGGACATTGGCACCAGCGTTCACGGAAGCCCTCAGATAGGAATATATCACCTGTGCTCAGAGCAAAAGAGGGATCCGTCATAGACGCCAGATCCACAAAAATCTTTTGTATGGTTGAGTTTGAAGTCGGAGCGGAACATTCAACGGTGTAGGGTGTTAAGACGGGCGAAAGGCGAGGCCTTTTCACGGTGTTGTCACTGACAATAGCTGTGGGCGAAAGAGCTCGTTTTTGTCCAGCTGCGCGAGTACTGGACTCTGAAACTTCCTGTAACTCGATAAGGTCTACGTACAGATCCTGAAAAACTTTCCAAGGACAACTTGGCTTATCCCGAGTTACTATCAGACAGCCACGGGTACCGGCATATTTTTGCAGGAGAGGCATCTGCAGCACACAATTGCCACAAACAAATGCATCATAGTCTCCCGGACCGATTAAAGCTGGAGGGAGCTCATTCGATGCATCAGACGCTGCGTCTCCATTGGGATCCTGATCCTGATTTTCCGGAGGAACATATTCGGAATTGGGGCGTTCACGGAGATTACAACAAGACTCGTGAAACCAATCCTGAGGACAAATTAGAGACAAATGAATGGCACTTTCGAAGTTTTACCCACCTCACAGGCTAAACATTGTATCATGGTTTCTTTCTCACTGGCCGCATCATAGGGCCTTTTACATCGGCAAAAAAGGGCTTGGAAATTCTGACCGTACTCATTTGATTCGTTGGATCGTTCGAGTGTTGCATGCAATGAACATGCGTGTGCGATAGATTCTGTGGGGCAATCACATCGAAAATTCCGTTTCGGAAATCTAATGAATGATTTATCTCCAATAAATTACATCCGAGGGGAATGAAAACTTGCAAGAAAAGATATAACATACAATTCGATTTGTTCGTGGTCAGTGTGACACGCTATTGAGCAGGCAGAACATATTCCACGGGCTTCGGGACATGCGAGGCAGAGATATACAGCCTGTCTGGACAAATGTGGGTATGCGACGATCGAACGCAGTCTAGCATACATAGTTTACCTCAGATGACCGAGAGGATATGTGCACTGGGAGAATTGGTGAGGGAGGGCTTCTGCAGCCTCCTTAACGAGGACATCCTGGGATGCAACATAGTCTGCAAGAGTTTCGGGGTTAGAAGAACCAGTACTAGTGGACATGAACGGAGCAAGGAACAGTGCGTTAAGCGCTTAAGGCTCGTGACCTTAATTTCAAAGCACTAGATAGTCCGGGAAATCCGAAAGCGCTTTCGGAATTCTCGAGGAACGCGTTGCCTCGGAACACTCATAATAACAACATCGTGACGGGCTGCATCCGGCCTACGTTTCCCCAGCGATGTCTACGAACAAAGGAAATAACCCTGATCCCATTCTGCTGACGCTTTTCGCCAATCGCTTTATGAGCGTAGCTGAAGCCATGGGCAGATCTTTGCAGCAGACCTCGATAAGTACTAACATCAAAGAACGACTGGACTTTTCCTGTGCTCTCTTTGCTCCAGATGGAGACCTGGTTGCAAATGCACCGTTCATACCAATTCACCTTGGTTCAATGAGCTTGTGAGTTTGTCGTATAGTCTGGTCTTCATCTTTATATGAAGTACATGTAGCGCCGTCAAGTACCAGAAGAAACTGTACGGGAAAGATTTGAAGGAAGGCGATGTGCTAATGACGAACTCGCCTCATGCCGGAGGATCGTAGGTTTGTTCTATACATGCCCAGTCCACTGATTTATCTCTGCCATTCCAGACATCTCCCAGATATCACAATCATTACTCCCGTTTTCGATTCCACTTCGAAGGAAATCATATTCTTTACCGCATCTAGAGGACATCATGCCGATATCGGAGGTATTCTTCCTGGTTCTATGCCACCAACCTCGGTGAATATCTTCGAAGAAGGTGCTGAGATTGTCAGCTTCAAGATTGTCGATGCTGGAGTATTCGATAGGGAAGGCTTATTGGATTACATGGTTGAACAGCCAAGCAAGTACCCAGGAAGTTCAGGTTGTAGAAATATCAGGGATGTTGAAAGCGATTTGAAGGCGGTATGCTACCTGACATCTACCTATAGTATCACAAATGCTCAGTCATTTTCTGACAGCAAATCGCGGCGAATCATAAAGGCATCCAGCTGATTCACGCCAGTCCGTCCATTTCAAGTTCTTTCTATACCCGGTGACGAAATTATGTGTACTAGTTGTAGACGATTACGGCTTGGAGATTGTGCAGGAGTACATGCATCACATTCGCTCCAATGCCGAATTATCCGTCAGAAATCTTCTGCGGGATGTCGCACAACGCGCTGGTACGAACGAATTGTCAGCTATCGACTACTTGGACGATGGTTCTCCGGTAAGTTACTTATAAAACACATATGTATGAGCTCCACTCATGATCACCGTCCGCGCTCACCTCTCAAATCACGAATATCTTCGTCCAAACCTCATTATCTACACTATTGATTCCCGTGTTTGACAATGGTATTGGTTCCCATCATCAACATGATCTGCTACGATATTGGATTCACTATATTGTTATTATGCAAATAATACACATCATCTGGTCGCAAACAAAGATCCAACTCAAGGTCGCTATCAACTCCTCAGAAGGATCGGCGGTTCTGGATTTTGAAGGTACTGGATGGGAAATACGAGGCAACCTGAATGCGCCTATATCTGTCGTTCATTCCGCCGTGATTTATTGTATGAGGTCGATGCTAAATCTCGATATACCCCTCAATGCAGGGTGTCTTGTGCCCCTCGATAGTAGGTCCAATCAGTTCTTCTCGCGGTATTTCGTGTTTTCTTCCAGCCTGTCGTTTTGATTCATTTTCCTTCTTGTTTACACTTCTTCCATCTATTAGACTTTCTTGATACCGTTTGAAATGAGCTAATCTCGCGCTTCTATAGTACGAATACCACCAAAATCGTTGCTTTCGCCTTCTCGGACGGCGGCAGTGTGCGGAGGCAATGTTTTGACCTCGCAGCGCATTGTAGATGTAGTCCTGAAAGCGTTCCATGCCGCGGCAGCCAGTCAAGGCTGCACAAAGTAAGTACCATCTTGTGCTTGCCATACTCCCATTCGTTCGTCTTCATTTTGAATCAATGTTAGCGGTGGTTTGGTGTGGAATTTCATTATCTGTTCCTGTGTCTTTTTTCATCATTGCTGGCTTCTACTTTCGTTTTTCTGAGCCGGATGTGTGCAAGCTTGGGTTTCTGGCTGAACTCGTCCTGATGTTTCCACTGCAGTAACTTAACGTTTGGGGCCGGTGGTAAAGGCAAGGACGGGAAAACATCTGCAGGATGGGGATATTACGAGGTAAGTTCCAAATGCAATCTTCGTCTTTTTCCATTTGCCGCCATTCGATGTCTGGAACGCTCGTGGCACCTGATCGTCAATTCGTTGACAGAGCCACTGACGTACCTTATACCCACCAGACTATTGCTGGTGGCTCAGGTGCAGGGCCTTCTTGGCACGGTACTTCAGGTGTCCATACTCACATCACGAACACTCGCATCGGGGATGTTGAAATCCTCGAAAGGCGCTATCCAGTTATGTTACATCAATTTGGACTCCGGGGAGAGTCCGGAGGGAAAGGGAAATGGCGCGGAGGAGATGGTGTTGTGCGAGAGCTGGAATTCTTGGAGGGTATGCAAGTTTCAATATTAAGCGAGGTTAGATTTTCTTTATCTTCTCTTTCAATAAACATGTGATTCACATTCCGATTTTTCTTCCCTTTTTCCATTTCTTTGGGACCGATGTCCAACTTGAGTTAGCGTCGAACCAGGCAACCTTATGGAATGGACGGCGGTGGACCTGGTGCTCTTGGTCGGAACACGTGGATCAAGCAACCTAGGGCGGAAGACGGAGATATTCCAACCAACCCCGAATACGAAAGAATCGCCTCAGAGGGCGCAAGAAAAATCAACATTGGCGGTAAAGCAACAGTGTGGATGGGGAAAGGTGATCGACTCTTGATTGAGACTCCGGGAGGTGGAGCGTGGGGTGTATCCGAGCCTGATAACTTTCCAACAATGGACCGGGAAATTCATAAACCGCAGTGGGAGCCACGAGGTTCGTTCGCTGAGAGAGCAAAAGCTCAAGCTGCTTTCTAAACATTTTCGGACTCGGTCGCCCGAAGGATGACAAGGAGTAGCACGTGCATTCGGTCACTGTACACTAAAGGGGGAACAAGCAGGATTTGGAGACTTACTTGATCAGTGGTTATGCGAGAAATTGTATCACCTTGCTTGGCTAGGTTTCTCCCCATCTTTAATTGAAGCAGTTTTCGTTCCATATTGCATAAAAACCACAACATGGCTTCCTTCTCGGCCCGGCTTGTCCCCCCCTCTGCTCATTGCTCTGATTATAAAGGTCAAAGAAACGGAGAACCCAATCAATGTTGATGCATCGAAGAAAAGTTAAATGCCTAAAATCCAGTGACTAAAAGCATGTGGCAGGACATTTGATGGCAAAATCAAAATAATGAAGTAGTGCTGGTGAATGGCAGGGCCCGCTGTTAAGATCATGTACACTGGGAAGCTGTGCCAGAGGCTACAAGGTGTCTAAGTGCAGAGGGTCGAATGGGACAGTAGTGAAGTTATTACAGCGCTTTTCTAATCTTTGCAGAAAATGTGAAGTTTTTCAATTACTTTGGATCAATGACTTTGAATGAACGTGAAGCACGATTCTCGCAATCTAAGAGAGAATTGTATGGCTTAAAATTAGCATTGGAAGCTAGTTATTATCATGTCTACGGATGTAGACGTTTAACGGTTGAAACTGATGCAAGTTATATTAAAGGCATGTTAGACAATCCTAGTTGTGGTCCTAATGCAACCATAAACCGTTGGATTGAACATGTACGAAACTATCACTTTACATTAATCCATGTAAAAGGTGCAACCCATGGTCCTGATGGATTGTCACGCATCACACCTGGTGGATGGCAAACAAAGCATCCAGAAGTAAATCCAGAAGATTACGTTGATGAGGATGGTGGGGAACCAATTAATTTTATTATGGGAGATGGGGAAACGGAAGAGCCGTATCAATTTGATGACTTCAAAGATCAAATTGACCCTAGAAGTGGTTACTTGTACGAAACAGCTCAAGAAGCTGACGATATTGAATTAGATGTACAAGAAGCTCTGGATGAAGAGCGCAGATACGAGATTCGTAGGAACCACATGTTAGAATCTAAAAATGTAACATGTGAAGTCTTCAGTAGGAATTTGTTCCCTACTTTGGACGAAGAATTTGTACAAAACAATCCGTACCCAGAAGTACATAGATCTTCTGAGGGTAATAGATTAGACGAATTGATTCCTTTGATTGGGAAATACTTGTCGAACCCATCAGATGAATCCCTGGGTGAAATGTTGAAAGATGAACGGATTAAATTTATTAGATTGATTAAGAAATTTCAAGTGGACGACCAAGGAAGGTTGTACCATAGGAATACGGATCAATCTGATCAACCACAATTAGTGGTGGAAAAAGGAAAGCGTATGCACATGCTGAATAGTGCACATGATTGTCTAGGACATAAAGGAGTCTTTGCAACGAGTGATTTCTTGCAGAAACGATTCTGGTGGCCTGACATATATAAAGACGTGGAATGGTATGTGAAATCATGTAAGGAGTGTCAAAATAGACAGATGAAGCTGTTGAAAGCACCTCCTACTTTAATGCATACACCTTCATTGTTTCAGAAGGTACATGTCGATACAATGATAATGTCGATTCCATCTAATGGGTGTAAATACATCATCCATGGAAGGGATTCACTGTCTTCGTGGTCTGAGGCCCGGGCCGTGAAACATGAGAATGCTAGAACTTTAGGAGAATGGTTCTTTGACGATATAATTTGTCGTTGGGGATGTCCTGAAGAAGTGGTGACTGATAATGCAGGTCAAATGAAAAACATGTTAGCTTGGTTAGAAGAGAAGTATGGAATTAAAGGAATAAGAATTTCCGCCTACAACTCTCAAGCTAATGGAAAGATTGAAAGAGCACATTTGGACATACGCCAGGCTTTAATTAAAGCAACTGGTGGAGATGTATCTAAATGGTTCTACTTTTTGAAAATGATACTATGGGCGGATAGAGTAACACCGAGACGTGGTCTAGGTTGTTCTCCATATTTCCTGGTAACAGGAGCTGAACCGTTGCTTCCCTTTGATATAGTGGAATCAACTTGGTTGGTGAATCCACCTAATAGAATCTTAACTAGAAATGAATTAATTGGATATCGTGCTCAAGCTCTGTCGAAACATAACTCATTCATTGAGAAAGTACGACGCAGAGTGGATGCAAATAAAGTTGCAGAGCTACGAAGATTCGAACGAAAATATAGACATACAATTAAAGATTGGGATTTCAAACCAGGTCAATTGGTCCAAGTTAGGAATTCTGGAATCGAAAAGAGTTTGGATAGAAAGATGTATCCAAGATATAGAGGACCTATGGTCGTAATCAGACAGACTAAGGGTGGCTCTTATATTATTGCTGAAATGGATGGAACAGTACTCAAAGAGAAGGTCGGAGCCTTCAGAGTATTGCCGCATTTTACGCGAAATGAACCAATTGAATTGCCAAACAATATTCACGAGCTTATCGACTTAACTGCCGAACAATTAGATTTAATGGTTGAAGACGAGGATGAATATTGGATGACGCCAGAAAATGATTACGTATTCGATGCCATACCGCATCTGAGACTCTCAGATACGGACTCTAACGAAGAACTCAGTGAGGAAGAGGATCAATAATTGAATTGAAAACTCTAGATGATATACTGTTACAAACGAACATCATAAAATGAATGGCAATGGTAAGATGATGCATCTACTATACAGCTGTGATGGCGTAAAGACAGTAGGCATGAAACGAATGGATACGAATAGAGGAAACCATGTAAAGACAGTGGGTCAACACGAACAGCTGTTTTTATAATATTTATGGGTTTCAAACGAATGCATCTAAATGATGATGAATCAGTTTAAAATGAAAATCAATTAGATGGAATGCAGACCTAGGCAGAGACGTGCCCTTTGTCTTCCATCATGGGAGTAACGCCACGAGTGAATGGAGTAGTAGCTCGTTCGACGGTCTTAGGGACTGGAACAGCAATCTCTGTAGGAGTGACGACGGTGTCCTCAGAACCAGTGGTGGGAATACTCTGAGCAGTAGCGAAACTTGCGTCAGAAGAAGAAGAGTCTGAACCAGAATCTTGGCGACTTTTCAAGATGCTGCAAGCTTCGTCCGCAATTACCTTGGCAATACGTGCACAAGTTGCATAAGTCTTGACCAAGTTTGCGTTAAATTCGAATTCAGCTGCCTGAAAGTTGAGTGTAGCAGCAATGAATTTGGTACTTTGCGACTCAAGAGGAGCTGGCGGAGTATCGAGATTGGTAGATACGACTTGAGCAAGAGCATGATTGATATGCTTGCTATGGGTCACTAAAACATGAAATAAGAATCCATTTGAAACGGATTTAAATTAAATTGAATCACCTTTATCTTCAGCAAGACACGACATACAGTTAGAAGAAACATGACTGTCAGCGTGGCAATGAACCTTGCTGAGACGAGGGGAAACATCGTTCACAGCAGACTTTTCATCCTTATTGGAACCTTTGTTGGAACCAGTGGTGGGATAGGGAGTGCTGCGACGATTCTACGACATAGAATGAGTCGTGGATATAGAACATGATACCAGCTTAACTCGCCTTGATAAAAGAGAGAGTAGGCTTCTGTTTGAAACTACGTTCAGTTCCAGACACCAACTCGTCCTCGGAGGCTGAGTTCATCTGAACGAAATGGATAAATCAAATTAATTGAGATTGGATCTGAAGATTTACCTCGACATCAGAGTCGAAACGAACAGATCGAGGTTCACGTTTGACGTCACGAGAGGAAGCAAATCTTGTAGCTTTCTTCTTTGGCTTCCTGATAAACGAGAATTGTTTGAACGAGTAGAAGCTTCGTGATCGGAATGAACAGAACGAGCACGATCGAGGAGACGATTCCTAACGAAGGTGTTCTGAAAGAACTATTAATGTCAATGGTCACGAATAAAATTGATACATACACGAGCATCATTGGCAAAAGCCATGAATTTAAGATGTTGCTCGAAGTGAGAATCACTGACAATGTCAGGGAATAGTTTGTGCCTGAGACACAAAGTATCAATGATGCTCTGACGAGCGGTCAAGTTGGAAATTTGTCTAACATGGCTACGAAGAGTCACAGGCTTTTCCTGATAATAAACGATTTAAATTGATACGTATCAATTAAATTGAATGAAGAAAACATACCAAGAGATCGTGAAGATACTCGGTAGACCGACGTAGGACAGAGATTGTGGCCTTGTCGGGGTTGTTTGTCTTCTTGCCTTTGAACGAAGCAAGTAACTGCTGCAAAGCACCCAAGTGGGGCTCAGCAACTCGTGCAATGTCAAGATCCTTCTTGTGATGGATAGGCATACTAGGATGAACGATGATAGATGTTGATGGAATTTTGTATGGAATGAGAGCTCGACTGAGTTCAACTAATGCAAGTCGACTTGGAACGAATGGCATATTGGAAGTCAATTGGCCTGAGCTTTTATACCGAAACAGTGAAATCAAGCTCCTGACCAAATTAGGACAACTGAGGACAGTTGGATTCTTTAGTTTGGGGGAGGAGGATATCGATTCGATTGAAAATTTACAAAAATTTAATTAAACTAATAGTTTTGCAATTAGATTGAATGGTATTGCGAACGCAGCGACCCAGAATTGATCAAAGCGATCATACAGAAGGTCAAAATAAGCGGAATGAGTAAAGAAACTGCGCTTAGAACCTGAAAGTGGAGTTGAGAATACCTCCCGACGTTGTTATAATCAATGGCAAACGGAGATCGCCTTGAGCACTCAGGACAATGAAGACAGGAAAGTCTTGCGGTCCTGATCTCGCATGAAAAGTCATGACAGGATCCGGAATGGAGTCTTACTTTGAACCCCTATGCAAAGGTGGAACTTAGAGTCAGCTCAATAATTCGCAAGCACTCATTCAAATTAAAACAAGAATCGAGTTGAAAATGTCGAAAAATGAAGGGAGAGTCGATTTAGATTGGAGCCCCGCCAGTAGAACCTGGGCCTCCATAAGAGAAGTTGGTAACAAAGTGGGTGCGGCCGAAGATCGAGTTTGACTCGAGGTTGAAGCCATTTTGACGAACGAGATGAAAGAAAGAAATGAAGGGAGAAAACGGACTTCAACGAAAAATTTGTTGAACCCCGTGCCCTGGACCAAATAAACGTACACACTGAATCAGCGCGTACGTCAGAGCAGCTCTCCGCGAAATGGAAGCTGGTTCTGTGAATAGGTGAATAAAAGATTATGAATTAAAATTTTCAAACGTGATATGAATACCGAAAAAGTATTCAATTCAAATCGAGCGCTAGATTGTTACGATTCGTAGCAGGCGTGTGAATAAATCGATAAGATGAGCGCTAGAAACCCATTTGAGGGCATCCAAATTGATTGGATAGCACGGAGAAGTAGAGATCCAAACCCAGTGATTTACATTAAAAGGAGATATAGTCTGGTCGAATCAATCTAATAACAGATTGATATCCTTTCCCTGTACAAAACTACGAATGACCGAGGACGGTCAAATTCTTTAGTTTGGGGGGGATGACACACCTAAATTTTGGCTAGACGTCTAGGCTGTGAATTGTGACATTTTCACGTATAGATTTGTATCAAAGAGGACTGTAATTGAGACCCAGATTGACAGTCAAAGTCAATACTGAATCAGTCTAATAAGTTGAAGGGACCATATACCCATACTACCACAAGTTGGTTAGTTTACCCATCCCCGATACTACCTACGGATAGCAGTCTACCTGTTTGTCAAGCAGGATTATACCAGACTCGGACTACATCCGAAGGATGACCATTCACGTATGACATACCAAGGGTATTCTTATTGGACCTTACACTGGCAGGAGTTTGGAAGAACTTACTCAAGTGACCATGAACCGAGGATTGACTCGAAATGACTTTCTAGAACTCAGGAATCATCAAATACTCCTTCTAGAACGAGATCATGCATTAATCTAAAAGACTGCGATTTAGTCTAATAGACCAATCAAGTTGCATGGTTGAGGAAAATGACTAGAAGAACGATCGGAAGACTGCGAGGCTCCGAAGACATATCAAATGAATGTCAAAGGAGTCCTGACGTAGAAAATAATGAAGAATGCAATTAAATGAATACTATGCTTAACTCCCTTGATAGAGTATAGGCACAATGGGTGTCTATTGAAAGAGAGAAGCAATTAGTTTAATCCAGATGAATCAGATTGATAGGATTAGAATCGAGGAGAGCTGATTTGCCTCCGGACGAGGTGACAAACGATCGAAGTAAGTGTTGAACCGTATTAACGGTTGAGCACCATTCGAGTCATTCTCCAAAACAATTAAATTAAATGAATAACGAAGTACCTACCTATGTTTGGAGGTATACTTGAATCTTGGAACCAGTTATGGACCAAATAAGGACATGTAGATTCAAATTAAATGATATCTGGCCAAGTGTAGAAGTTTCCTTGCGGTTCCGAACGTTTATTGTATTAAATTAATTGTACTGTGCGACTCTATATTCTGTATGTATAAATAGCGATCCGATGTATCTGGAATACAAGTGATTTTGGGATGACGTTGCAGTGCTAATCCGTAAAAAGGAAAGACACACTCCCGCCAGACTGAAACCTCTTCGCTAGCAGCCATTCAGGCCCGGCACTTGTGAGTATAGGAACGTCGTGTTCTGCTCCTTGTGACTGCGAGAAGTATATCCAGTTGTTGGGTATTCTTCGAACTTAAGATCAGTTGTTGGTCTTAAGGGCAAATCACGCTGTGTGGTTGTGCCAGCACATAGTTCTAGCCCTCCGTAGGGGTCTGTGTGTTTCGGTTTTAATTTACTTTGATTCAAAAACCCCAATTCTTGATATACCCAAATCAATACAAACCAAAGCACGAATCGTGCTGGATCTACCTTAATCAAAGGAATATATCAAATCCTTAGAACGATTCAAATTGATTGATCAAAGCTTCTTACTTAGCTCTCAAAGCTTTGCGGAACCTTTGCCAACGCTACCCCTTGCTATTAAATAAATTTGATAGTAGTGAACTCGCATATTGTGTATTAGATTGGTTGGTTGGAGTGCCCATTAGATTCCTTCCTTTCTCTTTCACACAAAAACGAGGCAAGCTCGTTAACGGGTTGCATGATCTTAACAGTATAATTAAACTCAATCCGTTAACGTCGTACTGACATATCATTTTTTATGCCTCCGAAAACTCGAGCTCAATCTAGAGCTAACTCCAAAGAAAACACTTTCTTCACCACAGCCCAATCTTTCGCCCCTTTCTCCGAATCCATCTCAGCCATCGGTCAACCACGTCGCCGTAATCGCGGTTTCGGTCCAGCTACAGTTCCAACTACGTCAACTCTTCCTGAAGCCATGGAAGAAGATCAGCAATTTGAGTACAGCACTTTGTTTACCGGTGACGGACAACCTGTCCAAGTCCTGACCCCTCGCCGTGGACAACCCCCCGTGGTCGCTCCGGCTCGGGGCCGACCTACAACTCGAATTGACTCTCCAATCCTCCAAGCCATCGCTCGCTGTTCGGGTAAACAACCCCAACGCAGAGCAGCTTCTGAATCTCCTCGTGACCCACCTCCTCACTTCGATTTGGATACTGGTGATCACGATGATCAAGACCCTCCTGTCGACCCCGATGACCCGGGCGCCGACAACAATCATGATGACCTGGATGACGACTCCGGCGGTTTACCGCGTGGTGAGCCTGTTGACCCCAGTGGACCTGGCGGTCCCGGCGGTCCCGGCAGACCGGGTGGACCTGGTGGACCTGGTGGACCTCGTTCCTCCAACTCTCCTGACATCCCCAACGAGCAACGTGCTATGTTGGATCTCCTCTCGGGGTTTAAGGTTTCTATGGAGACCCTCGGTTCCGTTCTCGCCGCACTCGGCCGTCCCTCTGACAGCTCTGAATCCAAGAGCAAGGTCAAGGAGCCCGAGGTATTCGACGGTTCGGACCCCCGAAAACTCAAGACGTTCTTCGTCAATCTCGCCCTGGTCTTCAATGACCGTCCAAAGTACTTCACCGACCAACGGAAGGTGAATTATACTCTCTCTTATCTCAGTGGGTCAGCCAAAGAATGGTTTGTCCCTGATATCCTCGACCCGGACCTTGACTCGCTGCCGGCCTGGACGTCGTCCTTCACGGCCCTTGTAAAGGAGCTACAGGACAATTTCGGCGTTTACGACGCCCAAGGCGAGGCCGAGGACGCCCTTGGTAACCTTAAGATGAAGGAAACCGAGAACATCCGGTTCAACACCCTGGCTGCTAGTACCAACTGGGGTTCTGCCGCCCTGAAATGGGCTTATGGACGAGGCTTGGCTGAACGCATCAAGGACGAAATGGCGCGGTTGCCCGAACCGGCGACGCTCGCCGCTTATCGTCTAGAAGTTCTTCATATTGACAACCGTTATTGGAAGCGCAAAGAAACCAAGAAGCGTGAGGCTGGTAAGCCATTTATTGCTCGGAACCCGAAGAAGGGTTCCTCGGACTTCAAGACTGGTTCTACTAACCAGCACAACAATTCTCAGCCTTCGGGCTCTTCAGCGCCGTTCACGCCGAAACCTAAACCCTTCTCTGGTGGTAAGCCTAACAACAACGGTAAGCCCCAGAACTCTTCGAACTCCAGCCAATCCGGCGGTCAACGCCCTGCGTTCAACCATCTAGGAGCAGATGGTAAGGTACTTCCCTCCGAATGGGAAAGAAGGATGAAGAACAATCTTTGTCTCTTCTGCGGTGGTAAGCATCAGATTGCTGACTGTAATAAGCGAAAGGCCCGAGAGTCGAAGGGCCGCACTGCCGAGGTTGAAGAAACCCCCGAAGCAACCATTGAGGTTGTTGAAGAGGATTCGGAAAACTAATCCGCAGCTCTTGTTCCCCGGTACGAAACGGGAGCTGCGTTGATCAGGTTCGTACCTCACCTGGGGAGTTATATCTCAACACGTCCGCTCTTTCTTCTATTGAACGCTCTCTTGTAATTTCATTATCTACTGAATTTTCGTTATCCGATTCGGCCGCGCTGGCCGAACCCATTTCTGCTCTTCTCAAATTTCCTACTCTTGTTGATTCTGGTTCTACTGACTCTTTCATTGATACTCGTTATGTTTCTCAGAACTCTATTCCTACGACCAAAATTTCTCCTGTTAATCTTCGTCTCTTTGATGGTTCATTATCTTCTAAACCAGTTACCGATATGGCGAATATCGCTGTTCGGTTCCCTTCCGGCGAGCTGCTTCTATTGCCCTTTTATGTTACACATTTAGATTCATCCTGTAAAGCAGTATTAGGTTACAGTTTCTTATCCCGCTACAATCCGTTGATTGACTGGGCATCTCGAAACATTACGTTCCATAACACTTCACACTTTGATTCTCCACAGACGTCTGTGCCTTCTGCCATCAACCCTGTTGTTGCAAAGGTCGCTGTTCCGCTACCGGAACTTTCGCCGTCGGTTTCACCGACAATTCTAGAGACCCCTCCTGGGGACTCACTTTGCTCTCGCTCTCGCTCTCGCTCTCGCTCTCGCTCTCGCTCCCGCTCTCGGACTTCACGGGCCAAGCCCCTTTCGTCCAAATTTCCTTTTGAACCCATCTATTCTTATCCTACGGTCTCTCAATTTGCTGCTCAGCTGGAAACTCCCGAGGTCGACATTGCACTGGTGAGTGCTGCAGTCTTTAACAGGGCTTGCAAGGACACTGGTATGGAACCTATACTCCTTCGTGCTATTCACTCTGAGGTCGCGGCCCGCGCCGCCGACCGCTCCTCCATCGCTCCTACTGTCCCTCCACTTCCTCTTTCTATCCCAGCAGAGTATGCTGAATTTGCAGACGTCTTCGACGAGATTGCTGCAGATTCACTTCCTGAACACAGACCCTACGACCTGAAGATTGACTTGGAAGAAGGCGCTTCGCTGCCTCTTGGCTGTATTTATCCTTTGTCTGAAAAGGAGTTAGTCGCCCTTAAAGACTTTATTGACAAACAGCTGGCTACTGGTGCCATCACCCCATCATCCTCTCCTCACGGCGCTCCGGTCCTTTTCGTTCCGAAGAAAGATGGCAAACTTCGCCTTTGCGTCGATTTCTGTGGACTCAATCGTATTACCAAAAAGGATCGCTACCCACTCCCACTCATATCAGATCTTCTCGACGCTCCGAAAAGAGCTAAAATATACACCAAATTGGATCTCGCTCACGCTTATCATCTAGTCAGAATCGCTGAAGGTGATGAATGGAAGACCACCTTTCGGACCCGCTACGGCTCTTACGAATGGAAGGTTATGCCGTTCGGCCTTACGAACGCCCCTGCGGCCTTCCAGCGGTTCGTTAATGACATCTTCTCTGACATGCTCGATGTTTGTGTCATCGTCTATTTAGACGACATTCTGATCTATTCTGACACGCCAGAAGAACATCAAGAACACGTCAAGGAAGTTCTTCGGCGGCTTCACCATCATCGGCTTTACGCCAATCCCGAGAAGTGCGAATTCAATATGGACACTGTTGAGTATTTGGGTTACATTCTTTCTCCCGACAGATTAACCATGTCCAAAGAGAAAGTTCAGACAGTTCTAGAGTGGCCGGTCCCGAGGAAGGTTAAGGACATTCAGTCCTTCTTGGGTTTTGCAAATTTCTATCATCGTTTTATCTATAATTATAGCGATATCGTTGTGCCGATGACTCGGCTTACCCGAAAAGGCGCTCCCTGGATCTGGGACAGCAGCTGTCAAGAGGCCTTCGAAAACCTCAAAATCGCTTTTACTTCTGCGCCGATACCGGCCCATTGGGAGCCGAATCGCCCACTGATCGTGGAGACCGACGCTTCCGACTACGCCATTGCGGCAATTCTTTCCATCCAATATGCTGACGGTGAAATTCATCCTCTAGCCTTCCTTTCCAGAACGCTTCATGCGGCTGAACTCAACTACGATACTCACGACAAAGAGCTACTGGCCATTTTCGAGGCCTTTAAAGCTTGGCGTCACTATCTGGAAGGTTCGGGTGATCCGGTGGACGTCGTCACCAATCACAAAAATCTTGAGTATTTTTCTACTACCAAGGTTCTCACCCGCCGACAGGTCCGATGGTCAGAATTTTTACATCAATTTAATATGGTCATTCGCTTCCGGCCGGGGAAACTCGGCGGGAAACCCGATTCGATAACTAGACACTGGGACGTCTACCCTAAAGAGGGGGATATCGGCTATGCCCAAGTGAACCCTCATAACTTCCATCCAATCTTTACTAACGAACAACTCACTGCGTCCCTTCGAGCTACCTTCTTGGAAGGCCCGGTTTTACGAGCCTCGATTATCATGGATATCGAAGCCCTTCACCAAGCAATCATCCTCGCCCTTCCCGCCGACCCAAGCTCCGTTGTTGGTTTGGAACTTGCCAAAGATCCTTCCAATGAACGTTGGAGCTTAGGTAGTGACAAGTTATTACGCCTGGACGACCGTATTTATGTTCCTAATCACGGCGATCTTCGCCTTCAAGTTCTCCGCTACTTTCATGATCATCCACTCTCCGGCCATTTCGGCCAGAACTGCACTCTAGAAGCTGTACGTCGTCAATACACCTGGCCCAAGGTCAGAGACTTCGTCCGTGACTATGTCACCTCTTGCACTGTTTGTGGTCGCAACAAACCTCGCCGTCACCGGCCTTACGGGTTGTTGAAGCCTCTGCCGGTTCCGGTCCGACCATGGGATTCTATCTCCATGGACTTCATTGAGCAACTGCCAATGTCGAATGGCTATACAGCTATTCTCGTCGTTGTGGATCGATCTTCCAAGCAAGCTATCTTTATTCCAACTTACGACACCATTACTTCCGAACAACTAGCTGAGCTCTTTGTTATTCATGTCTTCTCTAAACATGGTGTCCCTAATCATGTCACTTCTGATCGTGGTTCTGAATTTGTTTCGGCGTTCTTCCAGGCTCTCGGTAAAGCACTCTCCATGGAACTTCATTATACCTCTGGATACCATCCGGAAGCCGATGGACAGACCGAGCGTGTCAATCAGACTCTCGAGCAGTACATCAGGATCTATTGTTCCTACCAACAAGATGACTGGTCGCCACTACTTCCGATTGCCGAATTGCCTATAACAACGCTCCCAATGCTTCCACAGGTATTACTCCATTCTTCGCTAACAAAGGATACCACCCAAATATCACCATTCGGCCCGAGGTCGACATGAAGTCTGATCTTGCTAGAGACTTCGTCGTCAACCTTGATGAACTCTACGCTTTCCTTCGAGAGGAAATCCTTTTAGCTCAGTCTCGTTACAAGGAACAAGCTGACAGGAAAAGAATCTCGCACCCGGAGTTCCCGATCGGCTCCGAAGTATTTGTTCTTGCTAAGCATATTTGCTCTACTCGTCCTACTGAAAAATTCTCTGAAAAATATCTTGGTCCCTTCAAGGTCGTCAGTCGACCTGGTACTTTATCTTACGAGCTCAAGCTCCCGGACTACCTTCGCCGCATTCACCCGGTTTTCCATGTCTCACAGCTGGAGCCGGTTACGCCGAACCCTTTCCCGAATCGAACTCAATCTCCTCCACCTCCAATTGAAGTTGATGGTGAAGAAGAGTACAACGTTGCAGAAATCCTTGACTCCAAGTTGGACAGAAGGTATAAACGTTGTCCTCTATGTTATTACATTCGGTGGGCCGGTTATGAAGGTACCGACGATGAGTTCTCTTGGGTTGCTGCTGATGAATTACACGCTGACGAACTTGTACCGGCGTTTCACGCTCGATACCCTCACAAGCCTGGACCTTGATCACAAAAATTCATTTTATTCCTTTCCCCGTTTTCGCCATGCTCCGCCGAAGTTTACTTCGTGTGTTTAGAGGGTAAACACGATGATAGCAAATTGAGTGTTTACCTCTCTCTCTTATTTGCTTATTATGTTTTCTTTAATTACTGTTTTCATGTAGCTTCCATTTACACCTATACTAAACTAATTACTTCTTACGCCGCTTCGCGGCCCATTCGTTTCCGATTTCAAATTGCGTTAACATTTTTTTATATATACACAAAGTCCAAAAAAACCAAGATTATACTACAGAGGCAGAGTTACAAGAATAGTACAAGAAGGTGGCCGAAGGGCCGAAGTCCGATATCCGCTACTCTACTACTACCTCCTTCTCTTTCCCCTTCTCAGAGGCCGCCGTCTTCGCCTTCTTCGGTGCCGGCGCCTCCCCTTCTCTCTCTTCCTCCTCCATCTCCTCTTCCCCTTCTCCATCCTTCTCTTTCTCCACTATCTTCTCTTCCTCCTTCTCTCCTTCTTCTTCTTCCTCGCTGTTCTCCATGATCCTCCTCCTCTTCAAGATTCTCGGCCGTTCGGAGACCGACCTCGGCGGCCCTGGTATCGCCGAGTCCCTCATGGCGTCTCTAGTATCAATGGCGATCAATCGGGCATGGTCTTCATCCTGTCGCCGCAGGAGTTGCCGCAGGTACTGGTGAGACCTCGTAGTGGCCTCCCGCAAGGACCGGTTGTCAGCAAGGAGCTGGGCCATCTGACTCTCCATGACCGCCATCCGCTCCCCACTCGGTCCCCCTTCCCTTCTCGCCTGTGCCGGCCGGCCCGAGTACGAGCACTTTACCTTCACGTCGTGACATGGTTTACATATCACGGTGCTCCTTTTCCCTACCTGCTCCAGGCAAGGGATCTTCTTGCTGTAGCACCGCTCGCAAGGTGCTCGCTCCTCGTCGTCTTCATCATCGTTTTCGCCATCATCGCCGTCATCCGGATCTCCCCCGCTGGCCTAGTAACAAAAGAAAAAATCAGTAATTAGTTTCATACTACAAGGGTTACTCACCTCATTCCTCTGTGAAGCTTTCCCCTTTTTTACCACCCGAGGAATCTCGACTTCCACCCTACGGGTAGAGGTAGTTGCCTCCCCAGGTGAGGGACCCCGGCGATTCCGCGCCGCCGCTGCTGCTGCCGTCCTTCTCCTCTTCTCAGCTGCCTCCTCCTCCAACCTCCTCGCAGTGGCGGCCTCCTGCCTCTGCTTCTCCTCCTCTGCCTTCTGCCGGGCCTCTTCCTCGGCCTTCTTTTTCTCCTCCTTTCTCCTCCGATTCTTCTCCCTGGTGCGCTCTAGCTGGAGCTCCAGCTCGCGCTCCTCGTCAGAAGGGCTGGGCGTCGAAGGGCGGGAAGGGGCCGCAGGAGGGGTTGGTTGCCGACCGGTGACCGGAATGGAGCCGACGGTGTTAGAAGTCCTGGAGGTAGTGGTTCGGCTGGTTGACATTTTGTTGACTTAGGAGTTTTTTGGAAAGTTGGGTCCTCATCAGCAAAACCTGGCCCTTTTATAGGGTCAAAACTGCGCACGGACCAGCAAGAAATTTTCTTCGAATTGTACTCGGTTTACGGTGTACCGAAAATTTTCTTGGATGACTAACGATAATCCCCGGTACCAACGGCTTTTGAAAATTTTTCCTGCTGACTGATGGGCCAGATTCCCGATGCTGACGGCCTTTAAAATTTTTCTTGGTGACAAATCAACTCTCGGTATTAATGGCTTTCGAGGGCTCAAGCCTAAGAGGGGGATACTGTCAAGCCCATGCCTCGGGCCCCCAGTTCGCCGCTCGGCATTCCGGCGATCCACCTTTATTGTAATCTCTTCCTTATTGTTCTTTCTCGCTACACATACCCTTTCACTCTAGTCCCTCTTTATTGTCCTTTACTTTACCCTGCAGGACTACACGTATAACTCCTAGTAGTTAGTCTGGCGCTCCGCACCGTTGCGCCGCTCCGTAGATATAAATACTGCTTGTACGCTACTGTAGTTCCTCAGTTTAATTATCGACTTAGATCAACTTAGATCTCCCTTCCAAACTTAAGCTCCTCTCTAAGTCTTCAGGCTCAACGCCTTGAAGTACTCTCTATAGCCTTTGGACTTATAAGTTCTTTGGCTCGCTCCTCGTCACCAGCGATATCGCCGCTCCGACCTGGCTGCTACTTAGCTCCTCTCTTCTATACTCTCGACCTCCGGGGACTAACGGCGTAACGGCGGTGTTGTTAATAACTTCACTACTGTCCCATTCGTCTTCCGCACTTAGATACTCTGTGACCTCTGGCACGGTTACACGGGTTGCATGATCTTAACAGTCCCAGACGTTGGGACCCTACGAAGGGAGGTCCTACAGTCGTACCACGACCATAAACTAAGGGGACACCCGGGGGAAAAACGCACCAAGAGGCTAGTAAACCAGCTGTTCTTCTGGAAAGGGCTATCCAAAGACGTAAACTACTACGTACGGAGCTGCCACCCATGTCTGAGAGCCAAGGCCAGTCGCTCCAAACCTTATGGGAACCTCCGCCCACTGCCAATTGGTCAACGACCCTGGTCATCCATCTCCCTAGACCACATCACCCAGCTCCCAGTCACTGCAGGCCCAGAAAAATATGACGCCATCCTAGTAGTAGTCTGTCGACTCACTAAGCAAGCCATATACGTTCCTTGCCATACTACGGATAATGCAGAAGACTTCGCAAACTTATTCGTGACTCATGTGTTCTCAAAGCATGGGATGCCTTCCGATATCACGTCCGACCGAGGCTCGTTATTTGTGTCTCAGTTCTGGAGGGAGCTTTGCAGGGTGCTAGGAATCGAAGCTCGTTTATCCACGGCATACCACCCCCAAACGGACGGGCAAACGGAACGTGTAAACCAGTCGGTGGAGGCATACCTCCGGATTTACTGCGCTTACGACCAAGATGACTGGGACCTCCTCCTGCCAATAGCAGAATTCGTTTACAATAACACCCCCAATACTACGACAGGTGTCTCACCCTTTTTTGCTAACAAGGGATACCACCCGAAATTGTCAATCACGCTGGAGCGGGTACAAGGAGCGGAGGTCAACGAGTATGCCTCCAACCTTAAGGAGCTACATACATACCTCCAGGGACGAATTCGGGTAGCTAATGAGGCCTACGCAAAGTACGCGAACCAAAAACGCCAAGACGCCCCGGACTGGAAGGAGGGTGATCACGTCTGGTTGAATATGGAGAACGTCAGGACGAGACGACCCATGAAGAAACTAGATCATAAGTGGACGGGTCCCTACTCAATTTTGTCAAAAGTGGGAAGTCATGCTTACCGATTGGACCTCCCTGGGGACCTCCACAAGATTCACAATGTATTCCATGTAGACAGACTGAAACCTCATTTCCACGACAAGTTCGAACGACAAACCTCCCCACCTCCCCCAATCTTCATAAAAGGGAAAACGGAGCACTTCGTTGAGGGCATACTTGACTCCAGGCCCAAGAAGGGACGACCGGAAGAAGTGGAGTACCTAGTAAAATGGGAAGGGTATAACGACGAGTTCAACTCATGGGTAGGATGGGAAGGTATGGTGGGCTCGATCGAGCTCCTACGTAGCTGGCACAAGAAGCGCCCAAGGAAACGGCAACCGTCGCGTCTGCAATGGGCTTCGCTAGAGCAGGAAGCACGGGACGACGAGGAGGAGGACTGGGACGGTAGGAGGGGGTAGAGGAGCTGAACGAGGACAACAAAGACACGAAGGGGGAGACAACCCCACAACAGTCACGACTAACTAACGATAGCTTGTGTCGGGGGGTTCAACCGACCAGGTGCAATACGATTTCACTCTTATTAATTTCCATCTAGTACAAAAAACGCTCGCATTAACTGATAATAAAGGACAACAAAAAAGACATTTCATTCGCCAAAAAGGAAATACAGAATCAGGAAATACAAAATACCGAGGACTACGGGAAGCTACAATGGTTCGTTTTTGGGGATCTGCTCGCTGGTAACAGTCCCCACCTCCCCTGCCTCAATCACTGAACCAGAGGGAACCTCTCCTGTCTCATATAGTTCATCGTCGTCATCGCCAGTGAGATCGATAGTTAGATTGGCGACGGACCCGAAAAGAGGGGGCAGAGTTGGAGAAGGAGGGGGAGGGGACGGCGAAGTTGGAGAATCCTGCTCAGGCATGAACAGAGGGACCTGAAGGGGGGAATCAGCAGGGAGGGGGGATACCGGGACCGCAGGCGCTTCAAGGGAGGGTTCGACAACCATCTCACTCAACGGTCTCGGAGCTGGGGTAGCCGGGCCAGGCAAAGGAGTATCGGTGATATGGTGAATGTACTGCAGCATCAACCACTCCCAATCCGAAGTCAGCTGGTCGAGACTGGGCAGGGCAGGAATGATATCATCCCACATCCCGGCACTGTCACCGTGAGGAAGAGGTGTGGACAGTGCCAACATCTGCCGGTGGAGAGGGGGCTCCAATGAGTCATTGGGAGGAGGTGCAAAACCTGCATGTTGAGCTGCCGTAAGGAAGGGACCATCGTTGTCGAAGCGGGAATGGTCCAACACCATGCGATGAAGGCCCTCGTCTTCGTCGACAGCGTTATTGAAGAACCACTGGATGCTGCTTAGGGACCGCATGTACAGGTCACCATGGACACCTCGAGCCGCCTGCATATAATCCAAGGCCAACCGGAAGTTGTGGACGACAACGTCGAGATCATCGGAATTGAGACCGCGACGGAGGAAAGCAACTACAGCTTCAATGATTGCCCCAATGTAGCGGTGGTGATGGTGAAGGACCGTTGCAGGATCCGAACGGTAAAGACGATGAGCAAAGGTGGCGACGCGGCGAAGATCCTCACGAGCCTTGTTAAGATCGCCTTCGAGCTGCAAGAGGGGAGGTAGAACGACCTCATAGTAACCCTCATCGGGGTACTCCTGTAAGACCTGGGTCAGAATAGGTCTTAAGTGGGTTGTTGGTATGATGAGTTTACGTTGTAGCGTGCTAGGAGCAGGCTGGAGCTCGAAGGGAGCTACGGAAACCGCGACCGAGGACGGGAATGACCTAGTGATGGCTAGAGTTGGGAGGTGGACCCTTGAGGAGGTCCCTGTAAGGTCCAAGGGGGTCCCTAGGGCGTAGGTAGCGAAAGTGGAGATACGGAACCTAGTAGCGTTGCGTAGGAGGAGTTGTACTCGCTAGAACGTCAACGTAGTATTGAATAGGTCGTAGAGGGAATAGGTATAGAGCGTGTGAGCTCCTAAGGATGTATACGCCCGGGGTGGTAGGTTCCCGGGGACTGAACTTGAGGATGGTCGTCCTCAAGTGTGGGAGGTCGTAACGGAGAAGCGATACGTCGTTCGACGTAAGAAGTAGCTTCGACGTTACCTAGATTGAGATCCCGGAGCTTAGAAAGCAATGGGGGAGCTCAAGGAGGTATTGGGGAGGTTGGCTCTCCAAAGCGTTAGGCGTTGGGGAGCTTTAGTATTGTTCGAGGGAGCTCGAAGACTCACTCGGGTGGCTTAGACGTGAAGTAAAAGCGTATATTCGATCGTGTAGACGATCGTTGAAACCGTAGGCAAGAATAGAGAGAAACAGAGATAAGGAAACAGAGAGTAGAGAGAATTCCGTATAGTTAGCAGGTACAAAGGGACAGGGACTGGACCTATGTAAAGGGTGTGTGTTCAAAATATACCAAGCTGGCGCTTGGGGACGTTGCGGAGCTACTTAAATAGGTACGGGAAGTGAACAAGGGAACATCGGAATCTAGGTAACATGAGGCAGATAATCGAGAGAGGCAGGTGATCGAGATTGGTACTTGATGGGGCTGTTGTAGGAGGGTTTCGTACGTGTGTCGGGATGGTTGTCAGGACGTTTTCAGGGGGGTGGTTGTACTGTCTTGGGGAGGTGCGTATTGCCTCAAGGGTGTCTTGGGGAGGTGCAAAGAGAATTAGGAATGTGAGGACGTGTGGGCTGGTGTTGGGGTTAGTTGGATTACGGTCAGGGCATGACAACTCCTTGATCATTTGATCAACAAATGCGACACGACCTCTGGCACGATGAACCTCCTCTTGCAGCTCCTCCACAAGACGACGTTGACGTGTTGCCAGAGCATTGGATTCGTCAACCACACCTTGTTGATGGAGCAGGGAGGTCGTCAAATGTGAATTTTTACGAACGGAGGTGGATAGCTTCTCCACCGCAACGTTCCGCTCCCGAGTGGCAGTTTGAAGGTCCTCCTGCACCTTTCGGAAACGCTCCAAGAGACTCTGGAAAGAAAGTCAACCAATGAAAGAAAATTAGGGGAAGAGGGAAGACTTACTCCACTAGAAGCCCCTGGCAGGGCCTCGTCTAACGCAAGGAACTGATCCAGCACACGGCGGTATTCCACTTCATGCTCGAGGACCTCCCGACTAGAAGACCTCAGCTGCTCCACCTCCCGCTGTCGAGATTCGAGGGCATGGGAAGTATCCCGAAGAGCGGAGGTCAGAGAGGAGTTCTCCCGCTGCGAGTCCGCAAGCTGGGACTCCAGCAAACAAACGCGAGCAGCGAGGCGCTGATTCTCAGCACGGTAGGGATGAGCAGTGAGGGTACGAGGTACCAAAGTGGGACGAGGAGTGGGAGGCATGGTGGAAGAAAGGAGGTCGTGCCCTGCACCCTTTATAGGTGTTCGAGCAGAAGGGGGAGAAACGGCCTGCCGAGCCAACCAGAGTGCACTTCCGCAACCGCCGCCAACCGAACCAGGTCACTGGGACCCTGCATCGGCAAGTCCCTATCAGGTACCTCCATTAGGGAAGGGGAGGTGCGAGGGAAGGGGAGGTGCGAGGGCGGACAGGGATGGAGGTGGAAGACATTACTGGTCGAACTGGGGGAACCACCAAACGGACACGACAGAGAGGCTCCGGATGCGCCTCTACAACAGGGGACTTACGATGAGTGCGCTTCTTGGGAGCATTCGATCGAACCTTCTTCCAAGAGGGACCAGCCACAGGCATAGGGGAACGGTCGCGCTTACGTTTAGCTGCGACAGCTGCCTCATTCTGTTGTGAAGCCATATACTCCTGCAACTCCTGCTGGTCAGCTTCCACCGCGTCCTGCTCGTCCAGCATATTTAACTCGAGGAGGGTGGAGGTCGAAGATGTACGCGCATGAAGTGCAGCGTCATACTCGCGCCAGGCACTCAAGGGTATACCCCAAGTCAACTGATGTGCTGGAGACCCGTGGAGCTCCAGGAATCTGCGGCTGTAGGCAAGGTCCTGATTACAGCGACGAGCGAAGTATCTATATCGGAGAATTTTCCCCAGGCTGCAAGTCTTCTTGGCGGAGCAGTTCGTGCACCGAGGGGAGTTCGGCAAAACCGTACACTTACCTGGGGTCTTCAAGCAATTTGTACAAGGAGAAGCTACCTCCGCTAGAAGGAGCCACAACGGGTCATCCTGACAATAACCTGACAGCGGTTTGCCAGTGTTGAAGACTGTTTCGAACAACTGGAGTTGAGGGCGAGACAGCGATTCGAGAGTAAAGGCCAGTTGGTCCGTTTCGACCTCCCCATCGGATTCAGGAGCAGGGGAAGGTACCTCCCCCAAAGCGGTGAGGGTGGGTAAAAAAGGGGAAGGCGTGCGAGAAATGCGTCGAGCAGGTGTGGGGGACATCGCAGTTAGATGAGTTGAACTCGTGGAACTGAGGTGAAGAAAGAGAAGGAGAAACAGGCACCTGACGGACTTCAACAAGAAAATTTTGGGAACCACGTGAAAGTCAGGTGACTTCCCAGGAAACGCGCCTACCCTTCGCGAGGGCGCGAAGGGGTTACAAGGGGGGGTAATGTCATGCCCTGGCTACAACCAGACCAGTCTCAGTACCCGTCATATGTTGTCATACATCCCATCTACATCCTGTCCCCCCTCTACACCTCCCTATACCTCCCCTTCACCTCCCTATACCTCCCCAAGTACCACCATGCACTCTCCAAGCATTGTAACCCAAACGCCTCCACTCCGACACGCATACAAGACCCCCCTAACCATCAACCCCTTTAAGTACTAATCTAGATTACCTCCCTCCCTCGACTAAGCTGCCTCATGTTTCCAGATGTCCTCTTGTTCACTTCCCGTACCTATTTAAGTAGCGCCGCAATGTCCCGAATCCCCAGCTTGGTATATTTTGATCACACACCCTTTACATAGGTCCAGTCCCTGTCCCTTTGTACCTGCTAACCGTACGGAATTCTCTCTATTATCTGTTTCTCTATCTCTGTTTCTCTCTACTCTTGTCTATTGTCTCTCTGGTCGTCTATACGATCGAATACACGCTTTTACTCCACGTCTAAGCAATCCGAGTGAGTTCCCGAGCTCCCCAACGCCTACCGCCTTGGTGAGCTAACCTCCCCAAACCTCCTCGAGCTCCCTAGCTATTCTATAAGCTTCGGGACCTCTGTCTAGGTAACATCGAAGCTACCCCTCACGTCGAACTACGTATTGCTTCTCCGTTACCAACTCCTACACTCGAGGACGTCCATCCTCAAGCCTAGCCCCCGGGGACCTATCCTCCCTGGCACATCCCTTCTCGGGAGCTTACACCCTCGAGACCCATTTACACATACGACCTACGCGATCCTATATTGACGTTCTAGCGAGTACAACTCCTACTACGCAATATCGTACGGTCCCGCACTCTTCCTTAACCTCCCTACGCCTTAGGGACCTCCCTGGACCTCCTAGGAACCCCTTCAAGGGTCACCATCTCGTCGTTCTAGCCACTACTAGGTCATTCCCGTCCTCGGTCGCGGTTCTCGTAGCTCCCTTCGAGCTCCAGCCTGCTCCTAGCACGCTACAACCTAAACCTCCACATACCAAAACCTACCCTAAGACCTATTTTGACCCAGGTCTTACATCAACCTCGATGAACTCCATGCTTTCCTTCAAGAGGAAATCCTTCTAGCTCAATCTTGTTACAAGGAACAAGCTGACAGGAAAAGAATCTCGCACCTGGAGTTCCCAATTGGCTCCGAAGTTTTTGTTCTTGCTAAGCACATTCGCTCTACTCGTCCTACTGAAAAATTCTCAGAAAAATATCTTGGTCCCTTCAAGGTCATCAGTTGACCTGGTACTTTGTCTTATAAGCTCAAGCTCCCGGACTATCTTCGCCGGATTCACCCGGTCTTCCACATCTCACAGCTGGAGCCAGTCACGCCAAACCCGTTCCCGAATCGAACTCAATCTCCTCCACCTCCAATTGAAGTTGATGGTGAAGAGGAGTACAACATTGCCAAGATCCTGGACTCCAAACTGGATAGAAGATACAAGCGTTGTCCTCTACGTTATTACATTCAGTGGGCCGGTTACGAAGGTACCAACAATGAATTTTCCTGGGTTGCTGCTGATGAACTGGTACCCGCCTTTCATGCTCGATACCCTTTCAAACCTGGACCTTGATCACAAAAAACATTTTATTCTTTTCCGAAATTCCATGCTCCGCCGAAGTTTACTTTGTGCGTTAGAGGGTAAACACGATGATAGTAAATCGAGTGTTTACCCCTCTCTCTTAATTGCTTACCCTATTCTTCAACCTACTGTTTCACTTATGTTTCATTCACACTTAAAACTACTTATACTTCAAAATAATTATTTCTTCCACTGCCTCGTGGCCCATTCGCTTTCCGTTCATTATTAGTGTTCAAGATGCGATAACATTTTTTTATATACAAACAAAAAACCAAAAAATTTATACAACAGGACAGGAGGCTACAAGAAAACTACAAGAAGAGGCCGGAGCGCCAATGTCCAATGTCCGTCATTCTACTCTACTCCTCCCTCTCCTTCCCTTTCTCCGACCGGGCCTTCTTTGGCGCCGGTTCATCTCCCTCCTCTGCTCCTTCCTCCTCCACTTCCACTTCTTCTCTTTCCTTCTCCATCTCCCCTTCAATCTCCCGCTCCTCTTCCTCATCACTGTCTACTACTCTCTGCCTTTTCTTTGATACTCCCAATGGCCCGGCCTCCGGCAGTTCAGGTGGTGATTTTCTCCTTCTAGCGGCATCCGTTATCAGCCAGTCCAACTTGCGATTGAAGTGGCAATGGTAGGTATTCGCCTTTACTTGACCATCTCGGAGTTGTCGGTTGTCCGCGAGCAGTTGCGCCACCTGGCTTTCCAGAACCGCCAGGCGCTCACCAGTCGGCTGTCCTCCCCCCTCTCGCTTGACCGTCGAAGGCCGCCCGGAATACGAACACTTGACCTTCGCGTCATGGCAGGGTTTACAAATAATTGAGTTTCTCTTGCCAGCCTGCATCTGACAAGAGAGTTTCTTGTTTCGGCACCGCTCGCAGGGTGCCCGTTTGTCCTCGTCGTCCTTGTCGTCGCCATCCCCGCTGTCATCCGGATCCTCGTCAATGGGCTGTAAGTCAGGTGATTAGTACAAGAAGGAGATCCAGGGTTGCTTGGTACTCACCAGGGCCCTTGCCTTTCCTTTTACTTTCTCCTTCCTGATCTCTACTACCGGCCTACGAGGAGACCCCGAACCCTCCCCGAGGAAAGAGCCATGCCGACTGCGAGCTGTGGCCGCTTCCACCATCCTCTTCCTTCTCTCCTCTCTCACCGCAGTCTGCGCCCTCTCCTCCTCTGCTGCCTTTCTAGCCGCCTCCTCTTCAGCTTTTTGCTTCGCAGCCGCCGCTGCCGCTGCCTTCTTTTCCTTCATCCGACAAACCTTCTCCTGAGCCCTTCTCAGGATTTCCTCCTCGTCCTCCTCCTCGTCCTCTTCTTCGAATGGGGCCGGCTGGGTAGGTGCTGGAGGTAACCGATGGAATCCCGAAGGGCCGGCGGTAGAGGATGAGGTGGTAGAGGTTTGAGTATGACTAGCAGACATGTTGGTACTGAGAGGACTTTGGAAAAGTTAGGACCATAGCGGCAAAACCTGGCCCTTTTTATAGGGACAAAACGGTGCACGGACCAGCGAACATTTTCCCTTCGAATTGTGTTTGGTTTACGGTGAACCGGGAAATTTCTGGGATGACTAACAGCAATTCCCGGTCCCAACGGCTTTCAAAAAAAAAATTTCCTGCTGACTGATAGGACAAATTCCCAATGCTGACGGCTATTAAAATTTTCCTCTGGTGACTAATCACAACCCCCGATAGTAACGGCTTTCGAGGGCTCAAGCCTAAGAGGGGGATACTGTCAAGTCCATGCCTCGGGCCTCCATTCCGCTGCTCGGTATTCCGAAGATCCACCTTTTATTGTAATCTCTCCTTATTGTTCTTTCTCGCTACACATACCCTTTCGTTCTAGTCCCTCCTTGTTGTCTTTCACTTTACCCTGCAGGTACTACACGTATAGCTCCTAGTAGTTAGTCTGGCACTCCGCTGTCAAGCCCATGCCTCGGGCCTCCACTTCGCCGCTCGGTACTCCGAAGATCCACCTTTATTGTAATCTCATTCTTATTGTTCTTTCTCGCTACACATACCCTTTCATTCTAGTCCCTCCTTATTGTCTTTTACTTTACCCTGCAGGACTACACGTATAACTCCTAGTAGTTAGTCTGGCGCTCCGCGCCGCTGCGCCGCTCCGTAGATATAAATACTGCTTGTACGCTACTGTAGTTCCTCAGTTTAATTATCAACTTAGATTCCCTCTTTAACTCTGTGCTCCTCTAAGTCTTCAGGCTCACTGCCCTAAAGTACTCTCTACTCTACCTTAGGACTTATACGTCCTCTGGTTCGCTCCTCGTCACCGGCGATACCGCCGCTCCAACTTGGCTGCTACTTAGCTCCTCTCTTCTATACTCTCGACCTCCGGGGACATACGGCGTAACGGCGGTGTTGTTAATAACTTCACTACTGTCCCATTCGTATTCCGCACTTAGACACTGTGTGACCTCTGGCACGGTTACACGGTGTGCATGATCTTAACACACTCCCAGTGTGTACTACAGGCCAATACTCAGCTCCGGACCTCGGAGTTATCCCGGGCCATTTCCGGCCCTTATCCGACCTTAGAACCTCTATAGTTATTGACCTGTAGGCACGGTCTTGTCAGAGCTCAAGGAGGTGTTGGGGAGGTGAGTTCTCCAAGGCATTAGGCATTGGGGGAGCTTTAGTATTGTTCGAGGGAGCTCGGAGACTCACTCGGATTGCTTAGACGTGAAGTAAAAGTGTATATTGGATCGTGTAGACGATCGTCGAAACAGTAGGCAAGAGTAGAGAGAAACAGAGATAAAGAAACAGAGAGTAAAAAGAATTCCGTACGGTTAGCAGGTACAAAGGGACAGGGACTGGACCTATGTAAAGGGTGTGTGTTCAAAATATACCAAGCTGGGGCTTCAGGACATTGCAGCGCTACTTAAATAGGTACGGGAAGTGAACAAGAGAACATCTGGAGACATGAGGTGGCTCAATCGATGGAGGGAGGTAATCGAGATTATTACTTAAAGGGGTTGGCGGTTAGGAGGATCTTGTATGCGTGTCGGGGTAAAGGACGTTCAGGTAGGTATGTCAGAACACTTGGGGAGGTGCATGGTGGTACTTGGGGAGGTGTAAAAGGGGGACAGGAGGTGGGTAGGATGTATGACAACGTCTGACGAGTACTGGTACTGGTCTGGTTGTAGCCAGGGCATGACAGTCAGTTTGCGCAGCCAATACGTATGTTGCCATTGGTGTAGATATTCCGGTACTGTCCATGTTTGCTGCCTGGGCGCCTGCCTCATTCTTAGGCTTCTGAGCTTGCCCCTGTTTTGGCCACTGTCCCTCCATACCACCTCCCTTGGCCCAGCACTTCTTCGCGATGTGCCACAGTTTGTTGCAGTTATGGCAAGTGATTGTCGGCCTGCCATTGCTTCTGTTGCTTGTATCGGCGCACAATTGTGCCATCATCAGAGCCTTCACCCTTTTATTGTCTTGTTTGTCCTCCCGTCTCTCCTCCCCTGCGAGTTGCTTCTTGTCCGGGAGTCTCGGTATGTTTAGGCTGTTCCCAAACGACATTTCGGATGTTTTAATTCTGATAACCTTTTTAGGGCGTGAGTCTCATAATCTGTTGATGTAAACAATCTCAGTTGATATGAAAGCAACTGAGTATTTGTAGGTACCTGTTGATGTAAACAATCTACGGTACCGTTAGTTCATTGCTCTGTGCTTGGTCTAAACTATTGTACTCACCTCAGTTGATATGAAAGCAACTGAGGTGTTTGTGTCCGTCTCCCGTCGTGACCTTCACCTACTGTACAGTATTTCTAATAACGCCGTTATAACTGTTACACATACACATACGTACGGAGTACTCCCCAACAGGTTGCTCTTTGTTTGGCTGTAAGACATTTCACAACATGCTCTACATAAGCAGGTGCCTTGTCCGTTTCCTCGATGCCGTTCAAGACGGATACTCAAGTACTCTGCTTTTTCGAATTGCAATAATAATAATTGGACAATCATGATTCAATCGAAGGTATGCTTGACCCTCGTTGCTTGTTCATGTGGGTGGACTGAGGCAGACAGATGGATTTGCATGCAGATGTATTGACATACCGAAGTCCATGAATACTTCGAGTCACATGCACTTTATGAGTCACCAATAACGCCCTAATAACGCCCACTGTCATGATTTCAGTGCCTTCCACATTTACTTCCACTATCATTATGGTGAATGACAAACTCGCAGAGTTTAACGGTATCAAGCCAAACTTTACTCTTGAAGAAGGAGAGGAGAAGGTCATTAGGCCGAAATTCATGTGAGTACTAGGTTCCCTATCTTATCGTCCCGCTTCGTTGCGTCTTTCATGGATCTTGATCTATCTCTCTTCCAGCGCTTTGACGTTCACGGTAAAGCGAAACTCTGAGCATTTTTACTGGTATGTACATTTACCAATTTTACTGAGTAAATTGATATAGCGCTCATCATAGCACCTGCCCGGTACGTCTCTTCGAATCATTAATCACACGACTATCTATAATGTATCGCGTACTATGTTGCATTGTCCTATCCAATAGGCGTGGAGAAACCAGGTGCGCTTTGCCACGCGTATGACCCCTCGCATACCCATCACTGTGACGTAGATTGGCACTCCAGTAAACGCACGCTCATGCAAACATCTGATATCACTACTCGGTGAACAATACGAAGAGGCTCGACTCGAATATATGAATCCTGGTGGTCCCCCACTGAAAGGCCTGCCCGTGCGCAGGCCACGAGCACAAAACTCACAGAATCACTCGATCCGTAAATCACCTTCCAACCCGTCGCCGGACTCTTCTGGATCTCATAACAAGGTACTTGGAGCGACGTCAACTTCAAAATCAACCAAACCGATTTCTGTACCGAGCTCTAAACCTTTTTCGACATCAGCTGCCCCTCAGAACGCGAAACCACTTAGCTCAAACCTCTTGAAGGTCAAGGTACAGGCAAAGAAGAGGGAGAAAAGGGGTAAGAAGAGGAACGACGACGATGATGATAGTATGGACGTAGATGATGACGAAAACAATATGGACGATATTGGCGACCTGGATGACGACGTTGACATGGATGAAGATGAAAACGATGATGTGAAGCCCACCAAGCAGTCTGTTGTTCCTGCCAAAAGGCCTGTGAAGCGAGCAAAGGAAGATCCGGATCTTGAGGGCGACGAAGAAGAGGCGGAGAACAGCCCAATCAAACGCCCGAAAACACGCTCGTCATCACATAAAGGAAAATCCCCTGTAAAGAAACCCAACAAGGTCAACGAATCTATTTCTGAGACTGAAGATGATAGTGATTCTACTTCAGAGAAGAATAATAAGAAGAGTATCTTGGTTAAGGGTAAGGGGAAAAAGATATCTAATCAGAAGCCAGCACCGCCAAAAGCAAAGGTTCGTTCGAATCACTTGCGATTTCGCTTGATAAGGCACTGATCCTGTTTCTCATTTTTCTCCTCGCCATCTTTTGCTATTCACCTCAGGCACCCGCAAAAGCAACCTCCAAGCCATCATCCAGGAAGCGCACGAGAAAAGATGAATCCGAAACTGATAACGATGATGCCAACGATTCTGACAATCAAGCGGACAGAAAGACACCCTCGACCTCGAAGAAACTCGCTCCCAAAGGCAAACCTGCCTCCAAACGACAGAAAGTTGAGGAAGAGGAAGGAGACGAGCCAGAGGATAATGACGAGGGAGACGATGAAGAAGAAGAAGAAGAAGATGATGATGATGACGGTGGCGACGAGCTGGCTTCAATCAAAGGAATCAAACCTAATGTTTTGATGGAGGATGGTGAAGAGATGGAAGTACAATCTCAAACGAGGTTCGTTCGTATGCTTTCTCTTCCCCTACTATATCTAGTAAACAATTCATGCGATTGTGTTAGTTCGTCGACGTACAAGGTAAAACGAACTTGGGATCATTATTACTGGTAAGGTTTTCTTTGTGATGGTCATGTTTTGTCTTGGTCGCTGATTATCATCTGCAGTACCTGTCCTGTAAGTTCAATCAGTTGTTTGACTTCCTTCCCGGGCTCAGTTCTCTTTTCTGGAAGGCTTGGAGGAACCAAGTAAGTTTGCTTGTGTAATCATTCGATAGTCATCCTGATACAAGCTTTTCTTTTCATCTAGCCTTCTGTCCCTGTCAACGCGCGTAGCTGTAAACATCTGATATCTCTTCTCGGCGAGAAATACGAAGCTGCGCGTATCAAACTAAAGAATCCAGATGGAGCCGCATTACGGGCTCCGAAGTCAAAGAAAAAGTCTTCAAAGAAAGGAAAAAACACAGGGGATGACGATGACAATGGAGATTCAAGCAAAACGGACGTTGCTGTTCTCCTAGCAAATTCGTGGGACGTCGACAAGGGTCCGGATCCGACTGGGTGGTGGGTTTCCGAGAAGTTGGATGGAGTAAGGTGAGTATTTAATTAATGTGACGATCTTTTGTTCATATCCAATTATCCCTTTACAGAACATTTTACGATGGAAAACGCATGTACAGTCGTCTCGGAAATCCATTCACCCCTCCTCAATGGTTCTTGGATAGTCAGTTGATTTTCATACTCACGTCACACACTTACCTCAGCCTGCTATTGCAGAACTTCCCAAAGACGTGACTCTCGATGGAGAACTCTTCGGTGGGCGAGGAGAGTTCCAGAATACCGTGTCCATTGTTAAAACAATGAATTCACCTCATTGGAAGGGGATAACTTTTCATGTATGTTCGATCAATCCACCTCCATTTGTCTCCTTCGTCTCTGACGCAGCTGTCATCAGATATTTGACATACCATCCCTTTCCACTCAACCATTTGAAGCGCGCTTAGAACATCTCAAAAAGCTTTTCGCACCTGGCACCGGATCATATGCGTCTGACAAGGTCATCGTTGTCGAACAAGAAAAAGCCAAAAGCCGAAAACATGTCCTCGATAAACTTAAAGAGATTGAGTCTCTAGGTGGAGAGGGTTTGATGTTGAGAAAACCGGGGTCGTTATATGAAGGGAAGAGATCCAGTACGTTGCTGAAGATCAAGGTTAGTAAAATCACCCGATCTTTTCTTCGTTGCGCATTGTGACACTCGTTTTCTTATTTTCTTGTTTTCTAGTCATTTTACGACGCCGAAGCAGTAGTTACTGGCTACAAACCTGGAAAAGGACGAAATGCCGGTGTCACTGGAGCGTTGAAGTGTCAGATGGCTTCCGGAAAGGTAAATTCATATTGATCCAATCGACCCAGGTGTGAGCTCACTTTGGTTCCTTGGCAGACATTCGACGTCGGAAGCGGTTTGAACGACAAGCAACGTAAAAGTCCCCCCAAAATCGGCTCAATTATTGTGTATAGGTTTCAAGAACTCACCAAGGACGGTGTTCCGAGGTACGGTCTACTGTTTTCGGATTCGGGAGTAAAATGAATTCATACGCATATCCCCTTCGTCGTATTTTCGTCCTAGATTCCCTACTTATTTGGGAGAAGCCGCTGATAAGACCGAGCCCAAAGACGCTGTCGTCCCAGATCATCGAAAAGCTGGGGCGAAGAAATCCGATGCACCAAGTGAATGAAGCACTGGTTCAGAGCATAAATGTACCTAAAAAGCGAGTACCACTAATCATTTTTACAGCTGATTCCGAAAGTCTAGGACGAAATCAGCCTCCTCATATCGTTGGAGCACTGCTTAGGCTTGTTTGTGGATGTAGACAAAATAACAAAGATTACCCCAGAGATGGATGCATGTAATTGTTGTAATTACATTGTTGGAGTAAACTAGGGCTGTCGCTATGCAAGAAATACAGAACTGCTTGCTCAGATTTGTTGATTAAAAAGGCTAGTAACTGTGTGCTTAAGCTCCTCCACAAACAAAGCTAAGCAGTGCTCCAACGATGTGAGGAGGCTGGTTTTGTCCTAGACTTTCAGAATCAGCTGTAAGCCTTTGCTTTTTTGCTTCATTATATAAGTTTGTTTGCATTTATGAACGTTGAAAATGGCATAATCACGGATCGGAATACATACGTATGTACAAGAAATTGCGGAAAGGAATACATGACAAGTCCGAGTATAGGATTATTACAACATTAACAGTACAAAGCACTAATTTAGCACCGACGGTAGCTCGGAAATTGTAGTCCTACTTGAAAGAATCGGAAGGGGGGAAAGGCAGCCATGCAGTTCATGCAATCGAGCCTCGAATAGCCAGGACGCGATCGGGTTGAGCTGTACCATTGATATTGAGTTTAGACTGGGGTGTAGACGGTGTTGATACAGATGGGGCAACTGTTAGCAATGTCAGTAATGTAACCAGTTACACACACAAATTGCCGTACTGTTTCCAAAATTGCCCAAAGTATAAGCACGCGTTCTGACCATTAAGCTAAGAGGAAAAACAGGGTCAGCGGACGTGTCAGAATGAATGGAAGCAAGCAAAAGGAAAGTAACATACGTTCCAGCCTTGATCAGCTCGACCAGTCTCGGGTGCTTCTTAGACTCAGCCATGAACAATCCTGTGATCAATACGCCTGTTTTGGGATCACCCAAAACAATTTTTTGTAGAGAGGGGTTCTGTGACACGCGAAGAATGGCTTCATTCCAGACGCTTGGGACTTGCGTGGCGAATGTGTGTAGAGACGGAGATTTGGCCAATGCATTAGTCAATAAATCTATGGGTCCACCGCCTGCATGAGAAGAAGGGCCATTGATCAAGGGTGACGTGGGAGGCGAAGTATCTGACACAGGAGTAGAGGCAGATAACGGTGTTGATGTAAGTACCGAGAGAGAAGGAAGGCCTTGCGAAACCGTGGAATAAGCCATCGCTAGTAGTGCCTGTGGATTATCATCCGACATGCGGAACGCCACATTGGCTGACTCCTAAGATGAATGATGGATCAGCTCGTGTTCGAAGGAGTGAAGTCGAACGACGAACCAGGCGACCCCAATTTTCGACTGCAGCAGCTAGCCTTGTCAAGACATATCGGATCCGTGGAAGCGTCAAATAAGCATTTGGTGCTTTACGCAAGGAAAAATAACCAATGCCTCGCAATCCATTTAACGCATCACAAAACTCTTTCGTAGCGAGATCCACCCCACCAGAAGTAGGGCATGAATCTAGGCAGATATCGATATCCCGGATATTTTTGCAGCACTGAAGGATGGCACCAAGTTGGGGGAAAATGCCCGCGGAAACTAACCTTTGGACGTATGGAGCTACTAAGTGTTCCTGAGTCCGCAGAGCATGGAGAAGAGCTGTTGCCTGATCTGGGGACGTTATATGGACAATGGAATAATAATGAGGAAGAGCGATGCGGTGGAATTTTTTTGAAACGAGAAGAGGTGCAAGACGATTCCGGATTGCTGAAAAGCTGCGCCTTTTTGCCACCGACGGGGAAGTAGGGGAAGTAGAAGCCAACCACTTTGGGCGAGGGGGAGGAGGGTCAAAAGGCGCAGTAACACAGAGACAGAGAATGTGTCCAGTAAGTTCTTCGGGGAGCATATTGATTGAGGCCATTTTCGACGTTATATCATAGGAGACCGGGTGCCAGAGTTATGATACAATAAGCTTTAAGCTTTTGTTTAGATGATTAAAACTGGGATGAAGGAGAAAATGTTTACCGTGTATCAGGAAGTGGTGGTGGAAGTACGAAGGAAGGTAAGTTGAATCGAGTTGAGACTGAGTTGGGTGCATTAAGAGAATTAGAGTGTACGTAAACCTGTACCGAATTGCTGTCGGCGGTCGCCACGTTTCCCAGAGAGTCCGTCTTATGTAATCGTTGTCTGTGATTCTGGTTTTCAACTTCCATCCTAGGCAGACGTTTCATCCTGGAGGATCGGGCTAAGATGTTTTCCCTCCTCATTGTGAAAACTAATGGTGTCAGTAAACCGAAAGATTTCGGTAAATCTCGGCATCCTTCCAAGTGTCTTTCTCGGTCCTTTCGATACATGCTTTTTTGCATCTTGGTTCCCCTTCCATCTTGTTTTGATTGCAAGAAATCTGGCTTCCAGTTATATGATTATCGCTGAAGGTGATCGTATCTCAAGTGTAAACACATACCAAGCTCTCAGCGCTCATCCCGGGAATAGGGCTGTGGCATGCATCTTGACAAGTGTATGCTTGCCACAGCTTGATCGTCGCATTCTCGACTCACAGCCTCGTACACTTGAATCCACTCAATTGGCCCTGCCAGTAAACTCATGCGATCCGATTGCATTACTCAATGCTTTTCATGTCCTGTCAAATTTCAATGCTCAGTCATGGTTGAGCTTAGCCTGCTTCAGCTTTTTTTGTGCGGTGATAAGTGATGAGCTCCAGAGAGAAAGGCATCTGACATATCTACAGTCGAAAATTGCGTGCGTTTTCAGATACCTCGAACACTGATGACAACAGTATCGTGTTTTCATCATCAGATGTGGAATCGGAAGGCCATGTCTATGCACACAAATATAGCGCGTCGTCTGGACAGCACCGAGAATGCGACGTACTTGATGTAGCAACAGCAATGGACAGACAGTATGGTGAAAATCAGGCTCAGGGCTGAGAATATCCATTATTCACTATCGACACTTTCGAGACAAGATTTATTCAGTCTGTAGTAGATGTTTGATCACAAGGACATTTGTCGAATGCACTAGGCCAGATATTCGATATGCTTGACCTGAGTCAAAATTTCTTCGAACAACGAACCCAGTAAGTAAAGAGTATGTTATGTACCAACTTGAAAGACGAGGCTAAAATTAGTTGGGTACAAATCCAAGTCCGGGGATGAAACAAAAAGAGAGTCTCAACAACAGGGAAGAAAAACATTCAAACGCGAACAGCACAGAAGAAGATGGGCCAAAGCGAGTGTTACGAAGAATAAATATTAGAATGCGACCCATGCGACCACGCCTGTCACTACACTGAGGAGAACCTCCGGAAATACGCCGTTGTAAAGGGCGCCATTAGTACTATTGTTTGACGATGAGCACTTGAAGATATTTGTTGTTCGTGGTAAAGGTGGGGGGAGGGGGCAGGATAAAGTAGGTAAAGGGGGGTTCGTCTTGGAGGGAGACCAGTTAAGGTAGTATCATCTCACCTAGAACTTGGACCACTAGTAGTCGCACTCGGATTTGCACTGGCAGATCCCGAGCCAGCCGACGCAAGGGGTGTAGTAGCAGTGGTAGAAACAGAGGCGAGAATGGAACTTGGATCCAGTGTTACACCCTGAAAATAGAGGTATTGGGAAAGTATGGAGATGATAGAAGCAGGATGGTCACCAGATTGCTACAAGATCAACTCAAGCTTAAAATATACTCACTGCTTGGGCACATAAAGCCTCCGCGGCGGATAGTGCCGTTTGCAAATCGTTGCCAGTGCAAGCGCCCTCGATACACGTCGCGGTGTTGGAAATGAATTGTGGGTTGGAACAAAGGCAAGCATCGTCAGTGGAAGAACAGTTACCGAAGGAAGTAGAACTGGTGGCGGTTAAACACGGAAGGGCACAGGCTAGAGAAGCGGGTAAACGAGACAGACAACCTGGGTCTTGAAGGGACACGACGTACTGGGCAGATTAAGTTGCCTTGGGGAAAATCCAAACGTAGAGGTGGAGCCTGCCACTGCTGCTGTAGCTAGTAGAAATGTGAAAGAGCGCATTGCCGAATCTGACGCGGCAAGTATCGATATCTGAACGCCTAATCTCAGTATGTCAAGAGCGTAAAATGGAAAGAGCAGAGCGCGAGAAAACTGTAGAAGCTTTGTGGGCTGGTATATATATGACCTGAAGGATTGATGTCCAATCTTGCATTCAGCACTCTAACACCACCAACAGTTTTGTGTTCTGGATCTCACACCCAGATTACTATGGTTCACAGGGTACTTCCGATTTCTTGAATGTTGTGAATAATGTCTTAAATTTTTGAGTAATCAAAAATCTGAGTAGACAGTCTTGTTTAGAATCATGTTAAGCTTGTATTTTATCTTACATGTTAGAGCAGATAAGGCATAATCAGAGTGTCGGACCATGACCGAGCAAAACAGGGTACTTCTGCTGTTAGAATAATCACATTATATTCTGCAGCAATGGCAGTAAGAGGTAGAGTGCACACAGCACTGTAGTTGATCACACAGATCAAACGATGAAAGAGTAGAAAGGACTGCTTGTTCAACGATGTGAATACTACAGTTTTATATACAAGTCCAAGGTAGATAATGTCATGTTACAGCTAAACATAGCGAGAGAGAAAGGAAGTACAATACGATGTATCCTACTGGTGTTATGGAACGCTCAGTTGACTGTCAAGCAACTGTATATATTTTAGTAGGTACCTGTTATGGAACACTATCTATAAGTTAGTGCCGTGAATATATGCTAGTGTACTCGGGCTCACCTCAGTTGACTGTCAAGCAACTGAGGGACTCGAGTACGCCTCCGGCGTGATCTACTATCAGCTATACAGTATAACCTAATAACGCCGTCTTGTATATACGTACGTACGGAGTCCTTCCTCAACACCCCCTCTACTCCGTACGATCCAGTCCGAGTCCTGTAACCATTTTTGCATGTAACGTGCCCGTGAGGGCCTTTGTGAATATGTCGGCAATGTTTTCGCCAGACCGGATCCATTGAATGATCATTTCGCCGCTCGCGACCTTCTCTCTAACGTAGTGGTGCCACATGGCGATGTGTTTCACTAGGGCATGTCTCTTCGAGTTCTCAGTAAGACATACGGACCCGAAATTATCGCCTAGCATCTTGATCGGTCCGTCTTGAGGTAGGTCGACTTCAGATAGGAACGAAGCCAGCCACACAGCTTGCTGGGTTGCCCGCAATAGACCTATGTACTCTGATTCTGTAGTAGACAATGCCACGGTCGCCTGCCGCTTGGAGCTCCATGATACCGGTGCTCCTGCCATGAAGAAAATGTATCCAGCGTGGTCGGAGTCCACGTACGCATAAGGTTGTAGCCCAGATCCAGGTTCTGGGGCATGGCTGGTGGGTGCACGGTACGTGATAGCATAGTCCAGGGTATTGAGGATGTACCCTGCTACCCATTGTACACATTCCCAATGGGCTCGGCCCGGATTTAGCTGGTATCTTGCCAGGAGACTGCCTGCGAACGCAATATCCGGGCGCATACAAACCTGGCCCCACAGGATTGAGCCAACTACCGCCCGGTATGGCTTGTCGCTCATGAACGCGCTCTCCTTGTCGGGGAGTGGTGTGGGGGATTCAGTCAGTTTGACATTCGGCGGGAGTGGTGTGAGTCATCGTCGGACATGGTTGAGGCCGAAGTGCGTGAGCATTCAGTCGAAGTATGTCTTTTGCGAGATGGTGATCGCCTTCGTGTCTGGGTGTTGCCGTATTGACATACCGAGGAGTACCTCCGTCATTACCTCGTTAGCCTCCCAGTGTTTCCCCAGATTGCGTACTGCCTAGTCTCTTCCATTCCTCGACGTAGAACCCCCGCACACATCGTCCCCGTAGGTGCTGGTAATGGTGTATTCACTGCCCACCCTCCTGTATTGAATGCACGGGTCGGCTCGCGATGTAACGTACCCGTTGGCTTGATACCCAGCCGCTAAGGTCTCCTGCCAATCATGGCTACCTTGCATGGTTCCGTAGATCGACTTCTTGAGTTTGCAGACCAGATGCTCTGTACCTGGTTTGACAAATCCATCGGGCTGTTTCATATACACGTCATGAGTGATAGGGCTGTTGAGGAACGCCGCCGTGAAGTCCACCTGGAAGATTGATAGTTGGAGGATGGCTACGATGGCCAGTACGATACGAACCAACTCCATCCTCGCCACTCCCCCGTAGGTCTTGTCGTAGTCTTGGCCCTGTACTTGCGTATAGCCCTGGGCTACATATCTCGCCTTTCGCTTTAGGAGGTTCCCCTGGGCGTCGAACTTAATGGCGTACGTCCATCTTCCGCCAGTGAGGTTTGCGTCGGGTGGCAATGGTACGAGTTCCCAGCAATCTTTCAGTACCAGTGTCTGGAATCCCCTTTCCATGGGTTCCCTCCAGAGGTCAGCTCGTTTCATGGTTTGTTTAAAGGACTGCGGTACCCATAGTTCCCCCGTAGTGGCTGCAAATGAGTATGGTGTCCGTGTGATGAGCGCGAACGGTTCTCCTGCTACCGTCGATTCGGTTGTCCACTCCTCCCCTCGGCTCTGTGCTGCCCGTTCGCGTTCCTCGTACTCGGTGCTATCGATGTACCGACGGGATGGGATGTGTCCTCTGTCGCTGCGTCGGGGTGGTTTGGGCTCGGGTGGGATTGGTTTTTCGGTTTCTGTATGAGTAGTCTGATTCTGAGGTGTCTCCACCGGTTGGCCGTTATTTGGTGTGTCGTAATTGTTTGTATTGGCGGTTTCTGCGGGTTCGGGTATCAGCCCGGTTGGGCCTTGCTTTGTGGGTGCGTCGTTGGTTGTCTCTTCCTCTGCTACTTCCTCCGTCGTCTCTATTTGTCGAGTACGGTGTGGTACACCCTCTTCGAAGGTCACATCATGGGACTCCTCAATGCGTTTTGTCTCAGGTATCCATATTCTATATCCCCTCCGGCCCATATATCCCAATAACTTGCCCTTCACCGCCTGTCTCCCTAGTTTCCCGTCTGTGCGTCGCCTTGGTAGTGTCGCCCAGCAGTCACATCCGAATGGACACAAGTGTGAAATGTCCTGGCGTTTCTTTGTCCATGCTTCCACTGGCATGATATCCGGGAACCTGGATGAGGGGATGAAATTGTCGACATAGATGAATGTGGCCGAAGCTTCCCCCCAGAATGAGTATGGTAGACCAACATCCTCGAGTAAGGTACATGTACCTTCCATTACCATTCGGAATGACCTCTCAGCCACCCCGTCTGCTGCAGACGAATCGTGGGGTACCTTCTCAATGGTGATTCTGTGCTCTGCGCAGTACGCATCTACCAGGCTATTGTTCAGCTCGCCTCCTCCGTCTATTCGGATCGCCCTCAGCTTCTTCCCAGTCTGGTTCTCGGCCATTACCCTGTATTTGTGCAGTGTTTTCACTCCGGTCTCCTTTCGTTTGTTTGTCAGGTAGTATGGAACTCGGAGTGATGACCTCCGGTCTGTGCATAACATGAGGTAGCTGGCTCCGCCGCGTGTTTGCGTCCTCAAGGGCCCAAACAGGTCTAGGTGGACCCTTTCCAAGACCTCTGACTCGTGTATGAGTATCTTGTCAAAGGGGTCCTTCGTTGCTTTCCCGTAAATGCAGTCCTCACACATCCCGTGTACCTCTCGGTTGGTAATCTTCAGGCCGTCCACTAGGTTTCTATTTGCCAGTCGTAGTATCCAGCGTATCGCTACGTGGCCTAGCCTCCTATGCCAGGTGAGGATATCTATTGGTCGGTCTCTCGCTCTCGAGTAATGTGCTTTGATTTCTCCTGATTCCAGTACCTCAACTCCGTACATCCTGTTTCTCCCGTACCCTTCGAGGATTATCCTGCCTTTCGCGTCTCGGACAGTCATCATCCTTAGTTCCCACTCGCCTTGCATCCCCTGGTCGTCGAGTGCTGGAACCGATATCAGGTTATGCCCAAACGACGGTGTGTGTTTTACGCCCTCGAGCTGTATCACCCTCTCACTCTTGTTGATTCGGGTGACAAACTGTACCTGTCATGCCCTGTCCCTAAAAGCTCCCCTTGTTACCCTCCTAGACATCCCAGAACCGCTTATCAGCTCTCTTGCACCTCCCAAATAACCTCCCATGATACCCCCATGAACCACGGAACCCTAGCCAACCTCCCGACCAATGCTAACCTCCATCTGAAGCGACAGCTCCGCGACTCGTGTATGCCGCCGGACAATCCCCTATCAATTTAGCCTCATGGGTTCCGCACTTCACGCCAGCCCCATTAGATGCTCGTTTACTACAATGTCCCTTTACCTATTCAGCCCACCTATATAAGTATCCTCTGTAACATAAATGTCCCTAGCTTGGTATATTTTGAACACACACCCTTTACATAGGTCCAGTCCCTGTCCCTTTGTACCTGCTAACCATACGGAATTCTCTTTACTCTCTGTTTCTCTATCTCAGTTTCTCTTTACTCTTGTCTACTATTTCGACGATCGTCTACGCGATCCAATATACGCTTTTGCCTCACGTCTAAGCAATCCGAGTGAGTCTCCGAGCTCCCTCAAACAATACTAAAGCTCCCCAACGCCTAATGCCTTGGAGAGCTAACCTCCCCAACATCTCCTCGAGCTCCCCCATTGCTCCCTAAGCTTCGGGATCTCGATCTAGGTAACGTCGAAGCCGCTCCCTACATCGAACTACGTACCGCTTTGCCGTTACAACCTCCCACACTCGAGGACGTCCACCCTCAATCCCAGTCCCCGGGAACCTACCCTCCCGGGCGTATATCTTCTCAGGAGCTTAGACACTCCACACCCAATTCCAATACGACCTATTCGATCCTATATTGACGTTCTAGCGAGTACAACTCCTACCACGCAATACTACTAGGTTCCATACATCCATCTTCCCTACCTACGCCTTAGGGACCTCTCAGGACCTTACAGGGACCTCCTCCCGGGTCACATCTCTCTGTCTTATCAACTACTAGGTCATTCCTGTCCTCGGTCGCGGTTCCCGTAGCTCCCTTCGAGCTCCAGCCTGCTCCTAGCACGCTACAACATAAACTCTTATACCAAACCCACCCTAAGACCTATTCTGACCCAGGTCTTACAGTACCGTGCCTGTTCCTACGATCCGGAACTTTCCTGCCTCCCCCGATATGGCGCTACTACCGCCTTGCCCCTGTACTTCCCTATATTCGATAAAATCAGCTCTCTGCACCCAGCAGTGCTCGGAGGCACCGGAGTCAAGGAACATTCGTATTGTTTTTATAGGGGGTGCATATAGGGACGTGCTGCCTCGGCATGCTTTACATTCTCCTTTTGCTACGGTTGTACAGCTACGTAAGTCCGTATCTACGTCCTTTTCCCCTGTGCCCTGCTGACCCTTATCCCCTAGAATGGGATGATTCTGTCTGTTCGCGGGGTCAGCAGGCGTTTCGGGTCTCTGGATGAATAGGGACCTACTACGCTCTTTGCTGGCATTTGCGGACATGACATACGTTGCCATGGGTGAGGTGATGTCTGTATCGTCTGATTTCGCTGCATTCGCGTTCGCTCCGGTCTGTGGTTTGTTTGCCTGGTTCTGCTTTGGCCATTGACCCTCCATTCCTCCTCCCTTTGCCCAGCACTTCCTGGCTATGTGGCCGGGTTTGCTGCAGTTATGGCATATGATTGCTGCTCTGTTTCCAGCGTTCCGTTCGTTGTTTCCTTTGCTCTGTGACATGGCTTGCGGGTGGGCCGCCATCAGTGCTTTCACCCGCTTCGTATCGCGCTCTGCCTCCTTCCTCTCTTCCTCCTTCTCATACCAGAGTGTGTGGAGGTACGTGAAGGCATCTGCACTCGTCGTCCCTGGCACGCTGCATACGTCTTGCCTCCATTCCGGGGGCATTGACGATATGACGATCCTACGGAATTGGGCGTCTGTTGCTCCGCCGCCTAAGTCGTGTACCTTCTTCAGTAGGTTTCGCATCCGCTTCTCGTGGTCCTCCATCGTATTGTCTGATGGGTCGTATTTTTCTTGGCAAAGGCTTGTGTTAGCAAGGTGAATACATTGTTCGTCTCTCTTTTCGAATCGTTTGATTAACGCTTGCCAGATTTCCGATGCACGTTTCATCTCATCGACGCCGAGTCCTACTGGGTTGGTTATATTCGACACTATAGCTCCAGCAACGAGCCTGTCGCGAACTTCCCATTCCTCCAGACATGGGGTAGGGCTGAATAGTGGAGTAGCCACCTGAGTGGTTGGGTAGATCGGTCCCGGGTACGAGTTGGGCCTTGGGATGGTGCCGTCGATGTATCCTGCCAGTCCCTTGGACTGTACTGCGAATAGTATTTCGTGTTTGTACGGGCGCCAGTTTTCCTCGCCAATGAGCTGTTTCTCGTCCGGGAGTCTTGGTATGTTCGGGCTATTTCCTAACGACATTTCAATTTTTTAACTTTAACCTTTTTGCTCTTAGTTAGAGCCGAGTCTCATAATCTGTTATGGAACGCTCAGTTGACTGTCAAGCAACTGTATATATTTTAGTAGGTACCTGTTATGGAACGCTATCTATAAGTTAGTGCCGTGAATATATGCTAGTGTACTTGGGCTCACCTCAGTTGACTGTCAAGCAACTGAGGGACTTGAGTACGCCTCCAGCATGATCTACTATCAGCTATACAGTATAACCTAATAACGCCGTCTTTGTCAAGCCCATGCCTCGGGCCTCCATTCCGCCGCTTGGTATTCTGAAGATCCACCTTTATTGTAATCTTTCCTTATTGTTCTTTCTCGCTACATATACCCTTTCATTCTAGTCCCTCCTTATTGTCTTTTACTTTACCCTGCAGGACTACACGTATAACTCCTAGTAGTTAGTCTGGCGCTCCGCACCATTGCGCCGCTCCGTAGATATAAATACTGCTTGTACGCTACTGTAGTTCCTCAGTTTAATTATCGACTTAGATTGCCTCCTTTACTCTGTGCTCTTCTAAGTCTTCAGGCTCATTGCCTTGAAGTACATTCTACTCTACCTTAGGACTTAGACGTTCTTTGGTTTGCTCCTCGTCACCGGCAATACCGCCGCTCCGACTTGGCTGCTACTCAGCTCCTCCCTTCTATACTCTTGATCTCCGGGGACTAACGGCGTAACGGCGGTGTTGTTAATAACTTCACTACTGTCCCACTCATCTTCCGCACTTAGACACTCTGTGACCTCTGGCACGGTTACACGGTGTGCATGATCTTAACAGTCTTGTATATACGTACGTACGGAGTCCTTCCTCAACAACTGGTAGTCCTATAGTCATAGTACACGATGGTGAGATTGATAACATGGTGGTGAGATTGATAACACGATAGTGAGATAGCAGTTTGTAATATGAGAACGATGTTCCATAGATGGTATGTGAGTCATCGGATGTTAACATCTGCATCTTGGGTCACACTAAGTCACATCAATGCCGCTGCTCGGCACTCTGGCACACTTGGCCATTTGATGCTGGGTTGAGGCAGAACTTGTGTTGATCACGCTTTTGGAGGGTTTGCCGAGGCCATGGCATGAGGCTGGAATCAAATATTGTCACGTCGCATACCCTCTTCACTTTATCTGCTTGTCGAATCTCTACAACATATTGGATTGCTTCTAAAATTGCTATGCTAGTCGATTAGAACCTCAACTTGATGCCCATGTAATTTTTACAGTAATCTACCAGCTCTTCATATGGTTCCTGATGCTTCAATCTAAAATCATGCTTGTATATTACAGTCTTTTGGTCTTGTACATATGCATAACTTGAATACACTCTATTTCATATAGTACAGTTTGTTCATAGAGAACCTAAAAAGTACTACATAAAAAGTCCGGGGGCATTTATTGACCTAGAACGTTCAAAATATGAGATTTTCAAAAATGCGGAAGTACCCTGTGAACCATAGTATGCATCAATATCAAGTGCAGTTGGGACAATCAAAGTTGACAAAAAAATGAGTGAGCTTTCCCAGGCTCAGATAATAGCCACCTTGCTTGCAAGGTCTACTATGGTAAGGTAGAGCTCAAGCAAGTTCCGCACATGTCACCTGACTCCGATGAGTGGAAGACAATGATGGTTGACAGTAGAGCCGAATTGGCAGTGCGGGAAGTTAGAATGAAGCAATGGGGAAGGTGAATGATAGTGTGATGGTGGAGAATGGGAACAATGATGCAGGAAATAAGAATACAGTGATGGGGATTGAGGGTTTGATGACAGTTGCCTTGAAGTCTTCCTTACTCTGACCTTAGGACTTACAAGTTCTTTGGTTTGCTCCCTGTCGCTGGGGTTACCACTGCTCCGACTTGGTTGCTACTAGTTCTCCCCTTCTCTATTCTCAATCTCCGGGGACTAACGGTGTAACAGCGGTGTTGTTAATAACTTCACTACTGTCCCATTTGACCCTCCACCCTTAGACACCTTGTGGCCTCTGGCACAGCTTCATGGTGTACATGATCTTAACATATCCCCCTCTTAGGCTTGAGCCCTCGAAAGCCATTAGCATCGGGATTTATCACATTAGTCATATGAAAAAAAAATTGCTTGTCAATTCCCCATAAGCCGAACACAATTCAAAGGAAATTTTTATCTGGTCCATGCGCCATTTTGCCCATATAAAAGGGCCAGGGTTTTACCGGTATGGCCTAACTTTTCTTCTCAAAAATTCCTAAGTCCAACAAAATGACGACCAGCTGCACCACCACCACCACCATCAACAACCCCACTGCCAGTACTTCCTCCCACCCTGCCAACCCTCCGAGTCCCGGCACCCCTGTCGACAACAAAGAAGATTGTATCATGAGGGAGGCTCGAGAGAGAGTCAAGAGAGTGAAGGCATGGAAGGCGGAGGAGGCCACTAGGAGGAAAGCCGAAGAGGAGGCAGCTGTGAGGAGAGCAGTAGAAGAGGAGCAGAGGAAGAAGGAGACCGCGGCATGGGCAGGAGCAGTGAGGAAGAAGGCAGCACAGGAGGCACGAGATTGGGCCGACTGGGCTTGACGGCAAAAAGAGAAGGTGACAGAGAGAAGGAGGGTGTTGGCTGCTGTGGCGACAGCAAGGAGCTGGCGGGGTACCTCCCCTAGTGAGGTATCTGTTTCTCCGAGGAGGCCCGTGGTGGAAATCTTGAAGGTAAAGGGTAAAGAAAAAGGCAGGGCCCAGGTACTGACAAGACCATGTCTACAGGTCAATAACTATAGAGGTTCTGTTGTGTCCCTGGGAATATAATGGCAAGGATATAATGTCAAGATGAGCAGCCTAGATGGGGTTCCTGTGATCCGGGAGTCCGGAGCAGCTCAGAAGCAAAGGTAAAAGAGATATTAAAGAGTGGGATAAGGTTGTACACTTGATTTCAAGCTTCATTACAATCACTGCAGGGATGAGCCGATTTCCTCGAGGCGAAAATGTGGGTTTTATCTCGAGGTTATGTACAAAAATATGGCAGCAGATATTTTGAAGGAATTGAGCTGATGTTATGGTAAAATTATGAAAAGATAATTCAAAATAAGCACGGCCCCCCGCCAAATTCACGATAGCTTCACAATAATCGCCACACGAAAAGCTTAAAAATTCGTGCTCAGGATTTTTGACGAATTTTGGTAAAAATCCTTGCATTTTCTCTTTATTTTCACCGCGAAGACATTGGCCCATCCCCACAGTGAATGTATAAAGTATTCTAGCTTATATACCTCCCAAATATAGTCAGAAGATCTCAATGAAAGCTTAGAATAATAAATAAGTCACAAGGTGATTATTCCGAAGTCCGGCCGCTCCGGGAAGCATATGGGGTGAATTGCATGCATATGACAGGTACGTCCCCCATTACCTACAAATACCTGGTCCCTTACTGACTTGGTGATTTTTAGCCCATGGGTGAGGATCCCAATGATGGCGACAATGGCAATGATGATGACAATGATGATGACAATGATGATGAAAAGGAACCTTGCAAACACTGCAAGGCCAAGAAGATCCCTTGCCAGATGCAGGCTGGCAAGAGGAGTTCAATAATTTGCAAACCCTGCCACAACACCAGAGTATAGTGCTCGTACTCCAACCAGCCCTTCACGGTGAAATAAGAAGGAGGGTCCAACCCAACTGGCAGGCGCCTGGCCATTCTCGAGAGCCAGATGGCTCAGCTACTCGCCGACAATCTGCAACTCCGAGAGGGCCAGGTGAAGGCCAATACCTATCATCGCTAACGAGCTTGCCTCGTTTTGGTGTGAAAGAGAAAGGAAGGAATCTAATGGGCACTCCAACCAATCAATCTAATACACAATATGCGAGTTCACTGCTATCAAATTTATTTAATAGCAAGGGGTAGCGTTGGCAAAGGTTCCGCAAAGCTTTGAGAGCTAAGTACGAAGCTTCGATTAATCAATTTGAATCATTCTAAGGATTCAGTATATTCCTTTGATTAAGGTAGATTCAGCATGATTTGTGCTTTGATTGTATTGATATGGGTATATCAGAATTTGGGGTTTGAATCAAAGTAAATTAAAACCGAAACACACAGACCCCTACGGAGGGCTAGAACTATGTGCTGGCACAACCACACAGCGTGATTTGCCCTTAAAACCAACAACTGATCCTAAGTTCGAAGAATACCCAACAACTGGATATACTTCTCGCAGTCACAAGGAACAGAACACAACATTCCTATACTCACAAGTGCCGGGCCCGAATGGCTGCTAGTGAAGAGGTTCCAGTCTGGCGGGAGTGTGTCTTTCCTTTTTACGGATTAGCACTGCAACGTCATCCCAAAATCACTTGTATTCCAGATACATCAGATCGCTATTTATACATACAGAATATAGAGTCGCGCAGTACAATTAATTTAAAACAATAAATGTTCGGAACCGTAAGGAAACTTCTACAATCGGTCAGAGACCATTTAATTTGAATCTTCATGCCCTTATTTGGTCCATAATGGTCCCAAGATTCTAGTATACCTCTGTCAAGTCCATGCCTCGGGCCTCCACCTCGCCGCTCGGTATCCCGAAGATCTACCTTTTATTGTAATCTCTTCCTTATTGTTCTTTCTCGCTACACATATCCATTCACTCTAGTTCCTCCTTATTGTCTTTTACTTTACCCTGCAGGACTACACGTATAACTCCTAGTAGTTAGTCTGGTGCTCCGCCCCGTTGCGCCGCTCCGTAGATATAAATACTGCTTGTACGCTACTGTAGTTCCTCAGTTTAATTATCAACTTAGATTCCCTCCTTCACTCTGTGCTCTCTAAGTCTTCAGGCTCAACGCCTAGAAGTACTCTCTCTACAGCCTTTGGACTTATAAGTTCTTTGGCTCGCTCCTCGTCATCGGCGATACCGCCGCTCCGACTTGGCTGCTACTTAGCTCCTCCCTTCTACACTCTCGACCTTCGGGGACTAACGGCGTAACGGCGGTGTTGTTAATAACTTCACTACTGTCCCATTCGTCTTCCGTACTTAGACACTGTGTGACCTCTGGCACGGTTACACGGTGTGCATGATCTTAACAGTATAATTAAACTCAATCCGTTAACGTCGTACTGACACATCATTTTTTATGCCTCCGAAAACTCGAGCTCAATCCAGAGCTAATTCCGAAGAAAATACTTTCTTCACCACAGCCCAATCCTTCGCCCCTTTCTCCGAATCTATCTCAGCCATCGGTCAACCACGTCGCTGTAATCGCGGTTTCGGTCCAGCTACTGTTCCTACTACGTCAACTCTTCCTGAAGCCATGGAAGAAGATCAGCAATTTGAGTACAGCACTTTGTTTACCAGTGACGGACAACCTGTCCAAGTCCTGACCCCTCGCCGTGGACAACCCCCCGTGGTCGCTCCGGCTCGGGGCCGGTCTACTACTCGAATTGATTCTCCAATTCTCCAAGCCATCGCTCGCCGTTTGGGTAAACAACCCCAACGAAGAGCAGCTTCTGAATCTCCTCGTGACCCACCTCCTCACTTCGATTTGGATACTGGTGATCACGACGATCAAGACCCTCCTGTCGACCCCGATGACCCGGGCGCCGACAACAATCATGACGACCTGGATGATGATTCCGGCGGTTTACCGCGTGGTGAGCCTGGTGACCCCAGTGGACCTGGCGGTCCCGGCGGACCTGGTGGACCTCGTTCCTCCCACTCTCCTGACATCCCCAACGAGCAACGTGCTATGTTGGATCTCCTCTCGGGCTTTAAGGTTTCTATGGAAACCCTCGGCTCCGTTCTCGCCGCACTCGGCTGTCCCTCTGACAGCTCTGAATCCAAGAGCAAGGTCAAGGAGCCCGAGGTATTCGACGGTTCGGATCCCCGAAAACTCAAGACGTTCTTCGTCAATCTCGCCCTGGTCTTCAATGACCGTCCAAAGTACTTCACCGACCAGCGGAAGGTGAACTACACCCTTTCTTATCTCAGTGGGTCAGCCAAAGAATGGTTTGTCCCTGATATCCTCGACCCGGACCTTGACTCGCTGCCGGCCTGGACGTCGTCCTTTACGGCCCTTGTAAAGGAGCTACAGGACAATTTCGGCGTTTACGACACCCAAGGCGAGGCCGAGGACGCCCTTGGTAACCTTAAGATGAAGGAAACCGAGAACATCCGGAAGTACAACATCCGGTTCAACACCCTGGCTGCTAGTACCAACTGGGATTCTGCCGCCCTGAAATGGGCTTATGGACGAGGCCTGGCTGAACGCATCAAGGACGAAATGGCGCGGTTGCCCGAACCGGCGACGCTCGCCGCTTATCGTCTAGAAGTTCTTCGCATTGACAACCGTTATTGGAAGCGCGAAGAAACCAAGAAGCGTGAGGCTGGTAAGCCATTTATTGCTCGGAACCCGAAGAAGGGTTCCTCGGACTTCAAGACTGGTTCTACTAACCAGCACAACAATTCTCAGCCTTCGGGCTCTTCGGCACCGTTCACGCCGAAACCCAAACCCTTCTCTGGTGGTAAGCCTAACAACAATGGTAAGCCCCAGAACTCTTCGAATTCCGGCCAATCCGGCGGTCAGCGCCCCGCGTTCAACCATCTAGGAGCAGATGGTAAAGTACTTCCCTCTGAATGGGAAAGAAGGATGAAGAACAACCTTTGTCTCTTCTGCGGTGGTAAGCATCAGATTGCTGACTGCAATAAGCGAAAGGCCTGAGAATCGAAGGGCCGCGCTGCCGAGGTTGAAGAAACCCCCGAAGCAACCATCGAGGTTGTTGAAGAGGATTCGGAAAACTAGTCCGCAGCTCTTGTTCCCCGGTACGAAACGGGAGCTGCGTTGATCAGGTTCGTACCTCACCTGGGGAGTTATATCTCAACGCGTCCGCTCTTTCTTCCATTGAACGCTCTCTTGTAATATCATTAACTACTGAATTCTCGCTATCCGATTCGGCCGCGCCGGCCGAACCCATTTCTGCTCTTCTCAAATTTCCTACTCTTGTTGATTCTGGTTCTACTGACTCTTTCATCGATACTCGTTATGTTTCTCAGAACTCTATTCCTACGACCAAAATTTCTCCTGTTAATCTTCGTCTTTTTGATGGTTCATTATCTTCTAAACCCATTACCGATATGGCGAATATCGCCGTTCGGTTCCCTTCCGGCGAGCTGCTTCTATTACCCTTTTATGTTACTCATTTAGATTCATCCTGTAAAGCAGTATTAGGTTACAGTTTCTTATCCCGCTACAATCCGTTGATTGACTGGGCATCTCGAAACATTACGTTCCGTAACACTTCACATTTTGATTCTCCACAGACGTCTGTGCCTTCTGCCATCAACCCTGTTGTGGCAAAGGTCGCTGTTCCGCTACCGGAACTTTCGCCGTCGGTTTCACCGACAATTCTGGAGACCCCTCCTGGGGACTCACCTCGCTCTCGCCCTCGCTCCCACTCTCGGACTTCACGGGCCAAGCCCCTTTCGTCCAAATTCCCTTTTGAACCCATCTATTCTTACCCTACGGTCTCTCAATTCGCTGCTCAGCTGGAAACTCCCGAGGTTGACATTGCACTTGTCAGTGCTGCAGTCTTCAATAGGGCTTGTAAGGACGCCGGTATGGAACCCATCCTTCTTCGTGCTATCCACTCAGAGGTCACGGCCCGCGCCGCCGACCGCTCCTCCATCGCTCCTACTGTCCCTCCACTTCCTCCTTCCATCCCAGCAGAGTATGCTGAGTTTGCAGACGTCTTCGACGAGATTGCTGCAGATTCACTTCCTGAACACAGACCCTACGACCTGAAGATTGACTTGGAAGAAGGCGCTTCACCGCCTCTCGGTCGTATTTATCCTTTGTCTGAAAAGGAGCTAGTCGCCCTTAAAGACTTTATTGACAAACAGCTGGCTACTGGTGCCATCACCCCATCATCCTCTCCTCACGGCGCTCCGGTCCTTTTTGTCCCGAAGAAAGACGGCAAACTTCGCCTTTGCGTCGACTTCCGTGGTCTCAATCGTATCACCAAAAAGGATCGCTACCCACTCCCACTCATATCAGATCTTCTCGACGCTCCGAAAAGAGCTAAAATATACACCAAATTGGATCTCGCTCACGCTTATCATCTCGTCAGAATCGCTGAAGGTGATGAATGGAAGACCACCTTTCGGACCCGCTACGGCTCCTATGAATGGAAGGTTATGCCGTTCGGCCTTACGAACGCCCCTGCGGCCTTCCAGCGGTTTGTTAATGACATCTTCTCTGACATGCTCGATGTTTGTGTCATCGTCTATTTGGACGATATTCTGATCTACTCTGATACGCCAGAAGAACACCAAGAACACGTCAAGGAAGTTCTTCGGCGGCTTCGCCATCATCGGCTTTACGCCAATCCCGAGAAGTGCGAGTTCAATATGGATACTGTTGAGTATTTGGGTTATATTCTTTCTCCCGACGGATTAACCATGTCCAAGGAGAAAGTTCAGACAGTTCTAGAGTGGCCGGTCCCAAGGAAGGTTAAGGACATTCAGTCCTTCTTGGGTTTTGCAAATTTCTATCGTCGTTTCATTTATAACTATAGCGATATCGTTGTGCTGATGACTCGGCTTACCCGAAAAGGCGCTCCCTGGATCTGGGACAGCAGCTGTCAAGAGGCCTTCGAAAACCTCAAAATCGCTTTTACTTCTGCGCCAATACTGGCCCATTGGGAGCCGAATCGCCCACTTATCGTGGAGACCGACGCTTCCGATTACGCCATTGCGGCTATTCTCTCCATCCAATATGCTGACGGTGAAATTCATCCTCTAGCCTTCCTTTCCAGAACGCTTCATGCGGCTGAACTCAACTACGATACTCACGACAAAGAGCTACTGGCCATCTTCGAGGCCTTTAAAGCTTGGCGTCATTATCTGGAAGGCTCGGGTGATCCGGTGGACGTCGTCACCGATCACAAAAATCTTGAGTATTTTTCTACTACCAAGGTTCTCACACGCCGACAGGTCCGATGGTCAGAATTTTTACATCAATTTAATATGGTCATTCGCTTCCGGCCGGGGAAACTCGGCGAGAAACCCGACTCGATAACTAGACGCTGAGACGTCTACCCTAAAGAGGGGGATATCGGCTACGCCCAAGTGAACCCTCATAACTTCCGTCCTATCTTTACTAACGAACAACTCACTGCGTCTCTTCGAGCTACCTTCTTGGAAGGCCCGGTTCTACGAGCCTCGATTATCATGGATATCAAAGCCCTACACCAAGCCATCATCCTCGCCCTTCCCGCCGACCCGAGCTCCGTTGTTGGTTTGGAACTTGCAAAAGATCCTTCCAATGAACGTTGGAGCTTAGGTAGTGACAAGCTACTACGCCTTGACAACCGTATTTATGTACCTAATCACGGCGATCTTCGCCTTCAAGTCCTCCGCTACTTTCATGATCATCCACTCTCCGGCCATTTCGGCCAGAACCGCACTCTAGAAGCTGTACGTCGTCAATACACCTGGCCCAAGGTCAGAGACTTCGTTCGTGACTATGTTACCTCTTGCACTGTTTGTGGTCGCAACAAACCTCGCCGTCATCGGCCTTACGGGTTGTTGAAGCCTCTGCCAGTTCCGGTCCGACCATGGGATTCCATCTCCATGGACTTCATTGAGCAACTGCCAATGTCGAATGGCTATACCGCTATCCTCGTTGTCATGGATTGATCTTCCAAGCAAGCTATCTTTATTCCAACTTACGACACCATTACTTCTGAACAACTAGCTGAGCTTTTTGTTATTCACGTCTTCTCTAAGCATGGTGTCCCTAATCATGTCACTTCTGATCGTGGTTCCGAATTTGTTTCGGCGTTTTTCCGGGCTCTCGGTAAAGCGCTCTCCATGGAACTTCACTATACCTCTGGATACCATCCGGAAGCCGACGGGCAGACCGAGCGTGTCAATCAGACTCTCGAGCAGTACATCAGGATCTATTGTTCCTACCAACAAGATGACTGGTCGCCGCTACTTCCGATCGCCGAGTTCGCCTATAACAACGCTCCCAATGCTTCCACAGGTATTACTCCATTCTTCGCTAACAAAGGATACCACCCAAATATCACCGTTCGGCCCGAGGTCGACATGAAGTCTGATCTTGCTAGAGACTTCGTCGTCAACCTTGATGAACTCCACGCTTTCCTTCGAGAGGAAATCCTTTTAGCTCAGTCTCGATACAAGGAACAAGCTGACAGGAAAAGAATCTCGCATCCGGAGTTTCCGATCGGCTCCGAAGTATTTGTTCTTGCTAAGCATATTTGCTCTACTCGTCCTACTGAAAAATTCTCTGAAAAATATCTTGGTCCTTTCAAGGTCATCAGTCGACCTGGTACCTTGTCTTATGAACTCAAGCTCCCGGACTACCTTCGCTGAATTCACCCGGTTTTCCACGTCTCACAGCTGGAGCCGGTTACGCCGAATCCATTTCCGAATCGAACCCAATCTCCTCCACCTCCAATCGAAGTTGATGGTGAAGAGGAGTACAACGTTGCCGAAATCCTTGACTCCAAGCTGGACAAAAGGTACAAACGTTGTCCTCTACGTTATTACATTCGGTGGGCCGGTTACGAAGGTACCGACGATGAGTTCTCTTGGGTTGCTGCTGATGAATTACACGCTGACGAACTTGTACCGGCATTTCACGCCCGATACCCTCACAAGCCTGGACCTTGATCACAAAAAATCATTCTACTACTTTCCCCGTTTTCACCGCGCTCCGCCGAAGTTTACTTTGTGCGTTTAGAGGATAAACACGATGATAGCAAATTGAGTGTTTATCTCTTTCTCTTAATCGTGTGTTCTATTTCTCGATTCACTGTTCACTTATATTTTCATTTACACTAAGCTACTTATACTTCCAAAACTAATTATTTCTTACGCCGCTCGACGGCCCATTCGCTTTCCGATTCAAAATCGCGTTAATATTTTTTATATACAAAAAGCAAAAGAAAATAATGAAAGGAAGACAGGAGGCCACAAGAAAACTACAAGAAATACAAGAAGGCCGAGAGGCCGATGTCCGATGTCCGTTGCTCTACTCCTCCCTCTCCTTTCCTTTCTCCGACCGGGCCTTCTTCGGCGCCGGTTCGTCTCCTTCCTCTCCTCCTCCCACTTCCACTTCCACTTCCACTTCTTCTCCCTCCTTCTCCATCTCCCCTTCAATCTCCTGCTCTTCTTCTTCATCACTGTCTACTACCCTTCGCCTTTTCTTCGATACTCCCGATGGTCCGGCCTCTGGTAGTTCCGGTGGCGTCCTCCTCCTTCTAGCGGCGTCCGTGATAAGCCAGTCCAACTTGCGATTGAAGTGGCGATGGTAGGTATTCGCTTTTACCTGACCATCCCGGAGTTGTCGATTATCCGCGAGAAGCTGCGCTACCTGGCTTTCTAGTACCGCCAGGTGCTCACCGGTCGGCTGCCCTCCGCCCTCTCGCTTGACCGTTGAAGGCCTCCCGGAATACGAGCATTTGACCTTCGCGTCGTGGCAGGGTTTACAAATAATGGAGCTTCTCTTGCCAGCCTGCATCTGGCAAGAGAGTTTCTTGGTTCGGCACCGCTCGCAAGGCGCCCGGTCGTCCTCGTCGTCGTCATCGTCACCGTCACCGCCGTCATCCGGATCATCGTCCATGGGCTGGAAATCGGGTGGTTAGTATAAGAAGGGGGTCCAGGGTTACTGAATACTCACCGGGGCCCTTGCCTTTCCTTTCCCCTTCTCCTTTCTAATTTCCACCACCGGCCTCCGAGGAGACCTCGAATCCTCCCCAAGGGAAGAGCCACGCCGACTTCGAGCTGTGGCCGCCTCCGCCATCCGCTTTCTCCTCTCCTCCCTTGCAGTGGCCTGCGCCCGCTCCTCCTCCTTCGCCTTCCGGGCCGCCTCTTCTTCGGCCTTTTGTCTAGCAGCCGCCGCTGCCTTCCTTTCCTTCACCCTACGAACCTTCTCCTCTGCCTTTCTAATGATCTCCTCTTCGTCTTCATCCAAGTCTTCGTCCTCGAGGGGGTTGGGTTGGGCGGGTGTTAAAGGAATTCGACGAAACCCCGAAGGGCCGGCGGTGGAGGACGAAGTGGTGGTTTGGGTGCGACTAGCTGACATATGGACTTAGGAAGATTTGGGAAAGTTAGGGCCACAGCGGCAAAACCTGGCCCTTGTTATAGGGACAAAATGGCGCACGGACCAGCGAACATTTTTCTTCGAATTGTACTTGGTCTACGGTGCACCGAAAATTCTCTGGGATGACTAACCACAATCCCCGGCGCCAACGGCTTTTGAAAATTTTTCTGCTGACCGATGGGCCAAATTCCCGATGCAGACGGCCTTTAAAATTTTTCCTTGGTGACAAATCAACTCCCGATATTAATGGCTTTCGAGGGCTCAAGCCTAAGAGGGGGATACTGTCAAGTCCATGCCTCGGGCCTCCACCTCGCCGCTCGGTATCCCGAAGATCTACCTTTTATTGTAATCTCTTCCTTATTGTTCTTTCTCGCTACACATATCCATTCACTCTAGTTCCTCCTTATTGTCTTTTACTTTACCCTGCAGGACTACACGTATAACTCCTAGTAGTTAGTCTGGTGCTCCGCCCCGTTGCGCCGCTCCGTAGATATAAATACTGCTTGTACGCTACTGTAGTTCCTCAGTTTAATTATCAACTTAGATTCCCTCCTTCACTCTGTGCTCTCTAAGTCTTCAGGCTCAACGCCTAGAAGTACTCTCTCTACAGCCTTTGGACTTATAAGTTCTTTGGCTCGCTCCTCGTCATCGGCGATACCGCCGCTCCGACTTGGCTGCTACTTAGCTCCTCCCTTCTACACTCTCGACCTTCGGGGACTAACGGCGTAACGGCGGTGTTGTTAATAACTTCACTACTGTCCCATTCGTCTTCCGTACTTAGACACTGTGTGACCTCTGGCACGGTTACACGGTGTGCATGATCTTAACAACCTCCATACATAGGTAGGTATTTCGATGTTCATTTAATTTAATTGTTTTTGGAGAATGACTTAAATGGTGTTCAGCTGTCACTGCTGTTCAACACTTACTTCGATCGTTTGTCATCTCGTCCGGAGGCAAATCAGCTCTCCTCGATTCTAATCCTATCAATCCGATTCATCTGGATTAAACTAATTGCTTCTCTCTTTCAATAGACACCCATTGTGCCTATACTATATCAAGGGAGTTACGCATAGTATTCATTTAATTGCATTCTTCAATATTTTCTACGTCAGGACTCTTTGACATTCATTTGATATGTCTTCGGAGCCTCGCAGTACTTCAATCATTCTTCTAGTCATTTTCCTCAATCATGCAACCTGATTGGTCTATTAGACTAAATCGCAGTCATTTAGATTAATGCATGATCTCGTTCTAGAAGGAGTATTTGCTAATTCCTGAGTTCTAGAAAGTCATTTCGAGTCAATCCTCAGCTCATGGTCACTTGAGTAAGTTCTTCCAAACTCCTGCCAGTGTAAGGTCCAATAAGAATACCCTTGGTATGTCATACGTGAATGGTCATCCTTCAGATGTAGTCCGAGTCTGGTATAATCCTGCTTGACAAACAGGTAGACTTTTATCCGAAGGTAGTATCCGGGATGGGTAAACTAACTAACTTGTGGTAGTATGGGTATATGGTCCCTTCAACTTATTAGACTGATTCAGTATTGACTTTGACTGTCAATCTGGGTCTCAATTACAGTCCTCTTGATACAAATCTATATGTGAAAATGTCACAATTCACAGCATAGACGTCTAGCCAAAATTTAGGTGTGTCATCGCCACCTCAATCGGAAGTTGGATTGGCTGATGATGGAGACTGCCAGAAGGAGGAATTCGCCCCCCAAAATGCCAGAGGCCAGCCATCGAGACTGCTGAAGAAAAGAAGAAGGGTTGTGGATAGTGAGGAGGAAGAAGAAAGAGAGAGGGAAGAGGAAGGAGATGAACCGGCACCAAAGAAGGCTGGTCGGAGAAGGAAGAGGAGAAGGAGGAGTAGTGTAAATAATGGACATCGGACTTCGGCCCTAGGCCTCTTCTTGTATTTTCTCTACCTTGCTCCGCTGCTATGTATATATTTCTTTGATTTTGTATATATAACCAATGTCATCGCATGTTGAAGCTGCAAGCAAACAGGCCACGGAGTGGTGCAAAGAAGAATTAATTTGAAGTATAAGTAGTTTTAAGTGTAGGTGAAGGATAAGTCAATAAACAAGTTAGTTAGTAATGAAGCATGAAAATGAACAAGATGAATAAGAGAGTAAACACTCAATTTGCTATCATTGTGTTTACCCTCTCAATGCAATGAAGTAAATGTCATGCACTGACACTAAACCACGATGCCGTAACTCCCTCCTTCCTCCCAAGTAATGCCCCCAAACCTCCTTCCCCTCTTGGGAACCTCCTGATACCACCTTAAGACCTCCTCAAACTGCCACCCAAAACTCAATACCTCCACAGCCGCCTACCATCTGACAGACCTGGGAGCTCATCCACACCTCCATCAACCCGTCCTCATGTATTCTAGATCATCCCCATTAAGTGCCCACTTTACACAGTGCTCCCCTGATCCTTTCATTTTGTCTATATAAGTACCCTTATATCCTAAAGATTGCCAGCTTGGTATATTTTGAACACACACCCTTTACATAGGTCCAGTCCCTGTCCCTTTGTACTTGCTAACTATACGGATTTCTCTTTACTCTCTGTTTCTCTATCTCGGTTTTCTTAACTCTGTTTCTTGTCTCATTGATCATCTGCGCAATCCAATATACACTTTTACTCCACGTCTAAGCAACCCGGGTGAGTCTTTGACCTCCCTCAACCAATACTAAAGCTCCCCAAATGTCTATCATTGCGGTGAGCCAACCCCCCCAATTATCCTCAAGCTTCCTAATTGCTCCAAGAGCTCTGGGACCTTAATCTAGATAATGTCAGAGCTTCCCCTCGTGCCCAACCAAGTGTTGCTCCTCCGTTATCACCTCCACAGCTCAAGGACGGCGGCTGTTGCCTCCAACCCCTGGGACCTCTTTCCCGGCTCATACTTGATTGGGAACTCTCATGACTGACTCTCCCATTGCCTAACAGCTATAACGATCCTACATTGACATCCCTAGCTATTACAATCCATACTACGCAACGCTCTCACGTCTACTAGTTCCAGTCACCTCCACCTTCCTCCATTCACGTCCTAGAGACCTCCCTGGACCCTCTGTCAGCGACTGGTTCTAGTGACAGGTATCACCAGGCGTCACACTCAAGAAAACCTCAGTTGGCGGAACGATAAAGGAAGCAAGCAAAGTTCTGGGCTAAACCAGGTAGAATAGACGAGATCAAAGCTAAGGAAATACAGCAAGTAACTACAGCTTATATACGAGTAAACAACCCTCCGCCCTACTAATGCCCAACGCCCTGGGTTAGTGGTAAACATGAGTAGAACATAAGTAAAGCAATGTGTAAGTAATGAAAGCTCGATCATCATGCTGTATATGTGTTGTGAGACTGCTGTGTTTAATATAAGTAAATGAAAAGCGCATGTTGTATCAGTAAGCATAAATAATAGGTCAGGTGACAAGATAAGACAAGATATAGGATAAGGGAGATAGAAGATAAGACAAAAGATAAAAGATAAGACAAGATAAGGAAAAGATAAGATGAAAAAGAAGTGATCGTAACATTACCCCCCTCTTAAGGCGCGAATTCCATGACGCGCAAGTTGGTTGACAAGTGCTTCAGATGGCATGTTACTTGGGATTGGTTCTATGTCGGATGTAGGGATTGGTCGGAATAATTCAGTGGGAAACTGAGCAATCGGAATCTCGATCCGTTTAAGGACTCGAGGCCTGGGCTTGTTAGGATACTTCTTGTGGAAGTCCTGAACAGCTTCCTTGGCATTCGTCATATTAGCTGCAGGTTCCCACGTCATTTCATGTGGTCCATAACCTTCCCATTTTACCTTGTACTGGATGCCATTCCGATACTTGCGTGAGTCAACTACCTCCTCTACCTCGTATTCTTCTTCTTCGCCTACTACTTCCGGCGGTGGTTCAGTATTTCGGGGTTGTGTTGGGAACTGGGGTTCATGGTACGGGGATAGGTGCGTTTCGTTGAAGACGTTATGGATTCTTTTCCATGTACGAGGGATGTCGAGTTTGTATGAGCCGGGTCCAATCTTTTCAAGAACTTTAAACGGTCCAAATCGTTTGTCACCGAGTTTCTTCATTGGACGATCTGTCGTTATGTTAGTTCCTTCAAGCCAGACTTTATCACCAGCGTTATATTCTATCGCCTCGTTCCGGTGTTTATCATATTGGCGCTTCATGTCCTCAGCGGCTTTCTTCAGTGCCGACCCTACTTCTTCCCTGATCCATTTCATACTATCGGCAAACTCCTGGGCAGTTGGGTTTTGTGACATCATCTTCGGCGTGGTTCCTTTGTATGGGTGTCTACCGTTGTCTGCGTAGAAGGGTGAAACTTTTGTAGCAGAATGTACTCGATCATTGTACGCAAACTCCATCATAGGAAGCCACTCGTGCCAATCGCTCTGATGATGATTCACAAAAAGGCGGATGTAATGTTCAATTTCTTGATTTATCCGTTCCGTCTGGCCATTAGTCTGAGGATGGTATGCAGTTGTATAGTTGCTTTCGATTCCCAGTAACTTGTACAGTTCCTTCATGAAGCGGGCGTGGTACTGAGGGCCGCGATCGTGAATGATCTTTCGGGGCATTCCATGGACTGGGAATACTTTGTCACGATAGACACGTGCCATTCCTTCAGATGTTATTGTAGTATGCGTGGCAAAGAGTCGCAACCTCTTTGTGAAATGATCGACAAACACACTGATGGCATTATATCCTCCGGACTCTGGTAATTCACCAATCATATCTGTTCCGATGATTTCCCAGGGCTCAGATGGTATGTCATGTGGATGTAACGGTCCTACAGGCTTGGTACGATGTGTCTTTGTAGCCTGACATTTTTCGCAGCCTTCCACGTAGATCCTGACGTCCCGACTAATTCCTGGCCACCAGTAGTTGCGTGTAATCAACTCAATAGTTTTATAGCGGCCGGGGTGTCCTGCTGTCTGGGCATCATGATGTGCCTGTATGATCCGTCCTCTGAGTTCTTTGTCCTTAGGGACATAGATGCGTCCCTGCCAAACTGCTAGTCCGTCCTCAGTTTCAAGCCATTCCTTATCTTTAGACTCGAGGGCAACCTGTACTAACTTGTCTCGCTGATTTTTCTTTCTTCGGATGAGATTAAGCAGATCGTCTTCGGGGGCAGATGTCTGATCCGTTATCTGAGAAATGAAAAATTCCGGTTTTAGTAGCGTGACATTGGTATTGTCGTTCTCCCCTTTCTCAAGGCCTGACATCCGTGACAGGGCATCGGCTTTTCCCATTGATTTCCCAGGCTTATGGAAGAGCTCGATATGGTATTCAGCGATTTCAACTACCCATCTGGCTTGTCGTCGGTTCAACTTCTGAGGTTTCCGGAAATACTGGAGATTTTGGTGATCTGTGAAGACTTCAACAGGTTCTTTTGCACCTAACAAGTACTGTCTCCAGTCCGAGAGGGAGTCCATGATGGCCATCATCTCTTTGTCGTAAATTTCATAATTCCTTTCAACCTCATTGAGTGACCTGGACCTGAAAGCTACTGGTCTCCACTTTCCGTCGACGTTCTGTGACAGGACTGCACCATTAGCATAGTCAGAGGAATCGGCTTCAACTCGGAACTTTCCAGCTTCTCTTGGGATAATGAGAGTGACGTCTTCGATGATCCGGTCCTTCAACCGATCGAATGCATCTTGTTCGAGAGATGTCCATTATCAAAATGTAATAAGTTCGAACCTCAGCGTGATAAGAAAAGCTCGTGTATTGTATACCTATCAAAATGTAATAAGTTCGAACTGTAGTTATAATGAGTAACGGAAAGTATCGAACAAAATAAATATAGTAACTCACCCTCAGCGTGATAAGAAAAGCTGAGGGCGTTCGTCAACAATCTCTGTATATAAATAAGTACCCAGCAAGATCAACTTGCTGTTTCGTCAAGGGATAAAACAGTCATTGGAAACATGAAGATAAGGAATTTGATACAAGATAGGTACTCGAGATTCGTACCCATCCGGGACTCGTAAGAGAAGCTTTGGCCGACGGTGTATTCGTCCGATACTCCCCTAGTCCTGGTTGGGGACTAATTGTTCGAGATGGAGGAGAGATACCTGCCTACCATGGAGGGTAGATCCAAGAGACTTAGTGAGAATATCAGCGGGGTTATCCTCAGATGGAATATACTCAATCACGACCTCTCCCCTTTCCACGGCATCCCGGAGAAAATGATACCTGACGTCGATGTGCTTGACACGCGAATGGAATTTCGGGTTTTCTGAGATAGCGATAGCCCCCTGATTGTCGCATTTGATGAGGAGAGGTTGAGGGATATTGTGTCCCAATTCGGCGAGGAAGGAGTGAACCCACTTGGCCTGTTGAACTGCCTTAGCTAAAGCTATATATTCGGCTTCCGTGGTCGAGAGTGCCACTACATCTTGACGTTTCGACATCCAAAAGGTAGGACCTCCTGCCATTATTGTCATAACTCCTGAGGTGGATCTGCGCGAATCAATGCAAGAAGCATAGTCCGCATCGGCATACGTGACAGGATACAATCCCCTTCGAGTATCTCGGGTGTAAGTGATCCCCAGTTCCCTAGATCCACTAATATAGCGGACAAGGTGCATGAGTCCCTGCCAATGGGCCTTTCTCGGGTCATGAGCGAATCGGCTAAGAATATTAGCTGCGTGGGCGATATCTGGACGGCAGGCTGCAGCTCCGAATTGGATGGCCCCAAGAATTTCTCGGTAAGGTTTCTCGCGCATGAAATCGATATCGTCGGCGGTAGGAGGAGTGGAACCAAGGGATAAATTCGCGCCGGAAGGGAGAGGAGTGGATTTTGGCTTGACGTCTCGAAGTCCGTGGTGATCGAGGAGATTCTCCCAGTAAGCAGGCATGGATAGAGTAGCCGTTCCCTTTTTTCGGTCATGAGTAAGCTTCATACCTAGCGCAAATTGGACACTATCAGTCTCCTTTATCCGATATCTAGACCCAATCTCCCTTTTTGCCTTCTCCATCTCCTCGTTCGACGAGGAACCTCCGAGTGTATCGTCAGTATAAGTTCCTGTCATCGTCTCCCCTGTGCTAGATACCCGACTTCTAACGCATTGGTCAGCTTGAGAACGCGAGTATCCCAGCTCCTTGTATGTTCCATCAAGTGTCCTCCACCAATTTCTCCCGGCCTGCATCATACCGTAGATCGACTTCCGAATCCTCATGACCTTCCCTGTACCTTTTCCCGGAAATCCTTCAGGAGGCCAAGCATAGATCTCCTCGTCGAGTTCAGCATTAAGGTAGGCTGACGCAAAATCGATTTGCCATATGTGATAGCCTAGAGTAACCCACAGAGCGATGAGGATCCTGAGAGATTCAAAGCGGAGTACGGCTGCGAAAGTCTGATAATAGTCCCTGCCCTCTTCCTGAGTTTTCCCGTTTACCACCAGTCTCGCCTTCTCTTCGATGATATTCCCGTTGCCATCGAATTTATGAGCCAAAACCCAGAGGGGAACCAGTATGGTGGCTCCTGCCGGGGGTTCTTGTAATGGTCCAAAGACTCCGAATTCTTCCATGCGTCGAATCTCCTTGTCTATGGCTGGAGACCATCGTTCTGGATCTTCCATAGCCTTAGAGTAGCTTTTAGGAACTGGAGCAATACCTATAGCAGTAAGAGCGGTGTTGAATTCAGCGGTGACTTCATCAAAACTTTGTATGACAGAGGCTAGATTGGCATGAGGCTGAGCCTCTAGGGTTCGCATAGAGGTAGAAGATGATGCTGAGGAGGCGAGCCGAGTAGAGCGTCGAAGAGGGATATTTGGGTCTGGCCTAAACTTGGTTCGAGTCCGACGTGTAGAAACTTCAGTAGGTATATCGAGGGTATTCATATCGGACTTTTCCGGGAGTGTGGCGTCCGAGGCTTCTGTGGCGTCCGAGGCGGCTGTGGCATTAGGCGGAAATAGAAGATCGTGGTCCTCGTTTCCTTGATCCTCTTCCATCTCCCCTCCGCCTGGTGTCAAAGTGCGCTGGGGCAAGCCCTCCTCGAACACGACATCCCTACTGGTGATGACTTTCCCACTCGGGAGGTACAGCAAATACACTCCTCGTTCTCCATACCCCATCATTTTTCCTTCCCGCGCTCGCATGTCCGTTTTGCCGAGTGTACCATCTACAATTGTGGCCCACCCTCGAGCACCAAAGGGACGAAGATGAGAAATATCCTGGCGTGAACCCCAAAAAACTTCAGCTGGGATCCGGAGACCATTTCGAGTTGATGGTAGAAGGTTTTCAGTGTATACGACGTAGGCAGCTGCCATGGCCCAGAGGTTCTCAGGTAGCTTGGATTCGTGAAGGACAGTATGGACTTTTGCAAAGGTAACACCGTGTTTGCGCTCCGCCACACCATTTGCTGATGATGAATACGCAGGTGTTTGTTCCAAGCGAATACCATGCATATCGGCCCACTCACTCCATCTGTCGTTGATAAATTCCCTTCCTCCATCGACCCGCACACATCTCAGTTTCTCCCCAGTCTGATTTTCAGCAAAAACCCGGTATCTCTCCATGGCCATCAGCGTGGTTTCAGCCTCTTTATTCGCCAGGTAATAGTCCCTGGTAAATGCGGAGTGTCCGTCGACAATGGGCAGAGAATAAAAGAAACCTCCCCTCGCCATAGTACGCATCGGTCCTGTGAGGTCAAGATGCACCCGTTCGAGCATGCCACTCTCCACCGGGACATGAGCATCAAATGGCCTCCTCACGGCACTTCCATGGAGGCAATTCTCGCACTTTCCTTCGCCTTCTAACGTGTTCTTTGCGACCACAAAGCCATCAACGAGGTCGTTGTTCTTCAATATGTCAAGACGCTGAAGACCAGCGTGAGCCAGACGTCGATGCCAAATACTCAGATCGACTGGACGGTGAAGGGATCGGGATTTAGCGGTGAGTACCTTCGTGTTCACTTCCTCCAGTCTGTACAGTCCTCCTGAGCCGATACCTGTCAGGAAATGGGTTCCTCCTGGCGAGAAAAACTTTGCACGCCCGTTCCCGAAGTGGATCTGGTATCCTCGATCGTCTAGTCTCGCTATGGAGATGAGGTCGGACGTGACACTGGGGCAATGAAGTGCGCCTTCGAAGATGAGTACCACGCTCTTCCCTTTCTCTAGTACTGTCTTCTTCGCTCTTCCAAATCCCTTTATGACCAGACCTGTGGATTTCTCCGAGGATTGGCCCACTCGATCACATTCCGTGTACGTGATGAAGTCATCCCGGTTTCGAAAGAAGTGGTCCGTAGCCCCCGAGTCAGCGTATAGTTCGCCTACTTTTTGAGTCTCATCTGACGCAGTCATAGCATAGTGCAGCGTAGGTTCACCGATAGCCATGGACGAGGATGATGGAGTGGTAGACACTACGGTATCGTCTCTCTTTCCTCTCCACCATGACGGGTACTGACCCTCCTTTCCACCACCTTTCCTGAAGCACTCATCCTTCAGGTGACCAACTCGTCCACAGTTATGACATTTCTTATCGCTGTTCCCAGATCTCGCCATCTTACTCGCAATCATAGATTCGAGTTGTTCAATTCTCGACATCAGAGCAGCCTGTGGGGAAATAGGCGCAGCAACCGAGTGTGCCTGGGAGATGCGATCGCCAGCGACGACTGCATTCGGACGATTCTCGACTCGGGAATACTGGAACGATATTTGTTGGATTACTGAGGCTGCCATGGTATATAGCGATGGATTCGCGGTGATGTTCTGGATGATGTTGTCAAATGCACTGGTAGGGAATGCAGCAATGATGATTTCGCGGAACTGAGCATCTGTAATCGAATTTCCGGCCTCAATAGCGTCCTTTCTGAGTGCACGGAGCTGATTTAGGAATTCATCGATAGGGATGGTCTCACGGAATGTCAAGGATCGAAGGTTTCGCTCTGTAAGCACCTTCCGCATCCCATCCTTCCTAGCAAACTCCTTTTCCAGGGTATCTAGGACTTCCTTTGCCGTCCTCGCATCCACGTCTGGCATCAAGGACGGTAGGTCCTCCACATGCGATTCAATAATGCCTTTTGCTCGGTCATTTCTGAATATCCATTCTTCAAGAGACGGCGTGAGTGAAAAGATAGCGGTAGCTTTAGGTGGGTCCTGAGACGGTGTGGGAGATATTGTTGAGGTAATAGTCGGGTCGATAGTCGGCGTGCGAGCTGGGGGGGATATGGTAATAATAATCGGAGGTGGTTTAGATATAGTCCCATCGGTATAACCGAGGAGACCTTGGGTCTTGAGCGAGTTCACAATCCTTCGTTTGACGGGAGTCCAGCTGACTTTAATCCCTCTGTCAAATTTCAGATCTGCAGAGACCTCTGGGATAGGAGGTGGAACAGCACCGTTGCTAGCCATGTTTCAGGTCTCAAGATATAAGGATGCGGAGAACTATGGGTGGATTTTGAGCTTCAACGCAGGGAGGTATGAAATCAATTGGTGTAGGTATAGCAGCGGCGGGGCCTATAACCTATCAAAATGTAATAAGTTCGAACCTCAGCGTGATAAGAAAAGCTCGTGTATTGTATACCTATCAAAATGTAATAAGTTCGAACTGTAGTTATAATGAGTAACGGAAAGTATCGAACAAAATAAATATAGTAACTCACCCTCAGCGTGATAAGAAAAGCTGAGGGCGTTCGTCAACAATCTCTGTATATAAATAAGTACCCAGCAAGATCAACTTGCTGTTTCGTCAAGGGATAAAACAGTCATCGGAAACATGAAGATAAGGAATTTGATACAAGATAGGTACTCGAGATTCGTACCCATCCGGGACTCGTAAGAGAAGCTTTGGCCGACGGTGTATTCGTCCGATATCCATTCCCAAGTCGTATTCCCTGTGAGTCGTGTTAGGGGTTTGGCAATTTTACTGAAATCTCGGATGAACCGGCGGAAGAAGTTGCAAAACCCTAAAAACGATTGTAGTTCACGTTTTTTCTCTGGTGGCTGCCAGGTTCGAACTGCTTCAACCTTTTTTGGGTCCATCCGGATTTGTCCATTGCCTACGATGATTCCGAGATATTCAACTTCCTTAGCCTCAAAGGTACATTTTTCGGGTTTCAAGTACAGCTTATTGGCTTTTAGGATATCAAGAACCTTTCTGACGATGACTCGGTGTTCCTCAATGTTGTCCGTGAAGATAAGGATATCATCCATGTAGACAATGACATGTCCTTGATCAATGAGTTCTCGAAGGATGTGATTCATGAAGGCTTGGAACGTGGCAGGTGAGTTTGTAAGTCCGAAAAACATGACCGTAGGCTCAAACAAGCCTCTGTTTGTCCGGAACGCTGCTTTCCATTCGTCTCCTTCTTTGATCCGGATGTTATTGAATCCCCATCGGACGTCCATCTTGGTGAAGATTTTGGAATTCTTTAGCTTATCAATGAGTTCCTGGATCAATGGGAGTGGATATCGATTCTTGACAGTCATGTCATTTAGCTTTCGATAATCCTGTACAGGCCGTAGCGTTCCATCTTTCTTTTTGACAAAGAAGAAAGGTGAAGCCATGGGTGAACGTGATGGTCGTATTCGTCCCGATCTAAGGTTTTCTTCCAGGAATTCGTCTAATGCCTTCTGTTCTGGTGGACTGAGGGGATAAACTTTGCAATCAACTGGCTTAGAGCCTGGCGTTAATTCTATAGCATGATCCCATGGACGTCTTTCCGGCATTTGGTCAAAATCCTTTTTACTAAATACATCAGCATACTCGGCAAGGTACAGAGTAGCGGCATCTGTAGTAGTGGTTTGTACTTTGATATGACCTTGGTCGGAGAGATACCCATTCCAATCGAACCAGAAGATCCTTTCACCATCGACAAGCTTTCCCTCTGTACCATCATCCTCAGGTGATTCATAGTGTGGCAAATATCCGCATTTGTCAGGACAACGTTCAAACGTCAACGTGGATTCCTTCCAATCAATGCTGGGATTGTGGTAACGCAGCCAATCTATGCCTAGGAAGATATCTGTCTTGCCTAAATTGGTAACTGCCAAATCTATTCGTTCGGCATGATCTCCTATCACCATTCGGACTTGTACATAGCCTTCTATGGAACCATTTTTGTTCAAAGTGCCATCGGCATTATAGACTGGCATTTTGACTGGTAACTCCTTAACAGTGAGCTGGTGCCGTTCTACAAAATCCTTATTGATACAGGACCCTGTGGCTCCGCTGTCTAGGAGGGCTTCCGTTTCAATCTGCACACCATTGTCGATATTCTCAATAGTGGTTCGCAACTTTAGCTCACGTCCTCGGGTACCTCGGACGAATCTTTTACGACTTTTGAGATTGGTAACTGCTTCAGTTGCGGTTGCATGATTTAGATTTCGTATAGCCAATACCGTTTCTTCCGATGCTTCTCTGACACGACTTTCAGGCATCCAGGCTCTAAGGATTCCTATAGCCATGGGGAGTTTGTCCATTTGTAACCGCTGCGCCACCCATTCAGGTGTGTTTGGTTCATATCTCACAGGTTTTTCCTCAGTTCGGTTCGTCATTGTAGATAAATTATTTTTATTGGGTGTACCAGTACTACCAAATTCAAAACTAAATTGACTGTCTACATATGACGATGACGAAAATTCCGATACTGATTCTGAGATTGGCCCCGGCAGACCTGCGTCTACTGCTGGGGCAGGACAAAACCCAATTCTTTGGCCATAGCCTCCTGATCCTCCTGTGTCATCCGGCTCCACATGCCTCTGACAAATTGCGGCTTCGGCGCTTTCTCTGGACAGAACTTTGCAATGTGGCCTTGCTTGCCACAATGGAAGCATTCCCTGTTACGACGCGCAGCGTCAATGTCCATTGGTCTGCCTGCACCTTTGAAAGTAATTCCGGTCCCATCTTTCCTATCCTGGGTAGGTACCGCAGGGGTTGGAGTCTTGGGTACTGGAGCCTGTGTCTGTGGTTGCCATTTCTGGTTACTAGGTCCCTGCCCAGTATTCCGCTGGTATCTGTTTGACCAGTTGCGCCGCATTTCCTCACGACGCCACCACATGTCATTGATACTGATGATCTTCTGTTTGAGTTCATTGAACTTTTTGATTCGCTCATTGCTGGTGCCATATACTTGATCGATCAGCTTAGGCTTTACGTTCATTTCGATCAGTCTGATGACATAGGGTGCATCCTTGACATATCCGGCATCTCGCATGATAACTTCAAATTCCTTGAAGAAATCCTCTGCCCTCTCATTGGGGCCCTGGCGGAGATGTTCTAGCCTCTCCTGTGCATTCTCTGTAAGTCCTTTGTCTAGGAAGGAGGCATTCAATGCATCCTTGAATCCTTTCCACGTGCTAGCCCATTCTTCCTCATCATCATCGAAGTTATCATCCGTGTAATTCTGGACCCAGCTACTGACTTTGGGACCTCGCATATACGAGATTGCAATGTCAATTCTCTCATTGTCTGTAGTGACTCTGTTCCTTGGATCGCGAATGTAAGCAAAGAGGGTACGGCGCCACTCTTTGAACTGGGTTTTATCGCCATCAAAGATACTGGGTTCTCTGAGCAATGACTTGCCATGAACATGAGGAGTAGTGACAGGAGTCATGGGGATAGGATCAGGAGTAGGGTTAGACATGCTGTAGTGGGGTGATATGTAGGCAGGTATGAATGAGGTGATGTTTCGTTCGATTGAAGATGAAGTGGATGGAGCAGATGAGTTGGGGGAGCGGGGACGATCGGTTTGTACCGAAAGTCTAGGTCGTCCTAGTCTTGAGGTGAAATCCGTTGTAAGGGAGACGAGTTACTAATGCAACTCGGTGGTGATGATGGGAAAATGTATGATTGGATTCGTAGAAGTCGGGAATAATGTGGGGAAGATTTCGAAAAAAGAGTACGATGATGTGGGAAGCAGCCTTCCACTCTCGATTGATGAACAGATGCACCCTCCCTGTCTAGGAATGGAGCTCGATGTGCACGCGAAGACCCCTCTCCGAAGATTAGTGATCAGTCGACGCTTTCGTCTGCCAGTACGGTGTCGGACTCAACGTTACACCTTTGTACTATAGGCGACACTGCTCGAAGAGAGAGTAGAAGTCTGTGAAGGGTTGGTAAAAATGTGAGCGGGGATAACTGTGATAGGGATATGATCGCGTAGCGTGTGACAGGTGGTAAGAATAGCTTTGATCTTCTGTCAGCGACTGGTTCTAGTGACAGGTATCACCAGGCGTCACACTCAAGAAAACCTCAGTTGGCGGAACGATAAAGGAAGCAAGCAAAGTTCTGGGCTAAACCAGGTAGAATAGACGAGATCAAAGCTAAGGAAATACAGCAAGTAACTACAGCTTATATACGAGTAAACAACCCTCCGCCCTACTAATGCCCAACGCCCTGGGTTAGTGGTAAACATGAGTAGAACATAAGTAAAGCAATGTGTAAGTAATGAAAGCTCGATCATCATGCTGTATATGTGTTGTGAGACTGCTGTGTTTAATATAAGTAAATGAAAAGCGCATGTTGTATCAGTAAGCATAAATAATAGGTCAGGTGACAAGATAAGACAAGATATAGGATAAGGGAGATAGAAGATAAGACAAAAGATAAAAGATAAGACAAGATAAGGAAAAGATAAGATGAAAAAGAAGTGATCGTAACACCCTCTAGGAAACCCCCCAAGGGTCACCTCTCACTACTCGAACTACTACTAGGTCATTCCTGTCCTTGGTTGCAGTTCCCATAGCTCCCTTCGAGCTCCAGCTTGCTCCTAGCATGCTACAACATAAACTTCTCATACCAAACCCACCTTTAAGACCACTTCTGACCCAAGGTCTTACAGTAAATGCCATGAAGTACGTAGCCCCTATCATTTTCCTTATCTCACTGTCTCTATGCCCTTATTTGTACAATACATCACTCCATCACTTTCACATCCCACCATTGTCAAACCCTCATTGATTACTGATCCACCTGACCCCCTTCATTGATTACTGATCCATCAGTTACCCTTCTCCTTCTACCGGCTTCCGCCACTTTCTTTATTCTCAAACTGTACAGTATTACATCATCAGTTCTCGCAGATCGGATTGTGTATATAAAGCCAGCCCCCACTACCTGGTCCCTTATCTTGACCTCTCTGTCATTATCTTGGAACCAGGTATGTGCTTACTTACTAGTACTTACAACTATGATACTAATATAACTCTGTCATTATCTTGGGACCAGTCTGTCTCTGCTCCACTTAGCCGCTCCGCATTTACCACTCTGCTCAGTCGCTCTGCCTCCCTGCTCCACTTAGTCACTCCACCTTCCTGCTCCACTTAGTCACTCCACCGCTGCTGCTTTGTGACAGTAAACTTCGGCAGAGAACAGAATTTTGGGGAAAGGAAGAAAGTGTTTTGTGATCAAGGTCCAGGCTTGTGAGGGTATCGGGCGTGGAATGCCGGTACAAGTTCGTCAGCATGTAATTCATCAGCAGCAACCCAAGAGAACTCATCGTCGGTACCTTCGTAACCGGCCCACCGAATGTAATAATGTAGAGGACAACGCTTATACCTTCTGTCCAGCTTAGAGTCCAGGATTTCGGCAACGTTGTACTCCTCTTCACCATCAACTTCAATTGGAGGTGGAGGAGATTGTGTACGGTTCGGAAATGGGTTTGGCGTAACCGGTTCCAGCTGAGAGACATGGAAGACCGGATGAATGCGGCGAAGATAGTCCGGGAGCTTGAGTTCGTAAGACAAAGTACCAGGTCGACTGATGACCTTGAAAGGACCAAGATATTTTTCAGAGAATTTTTCAGTAGGACGAGTAGACCGAATATGCTTAGCCAGAACAAAAACTTCGGAGCCGATCGGGAACTCCAGGTGCGATATCCTTTTCCTGTCTGCTTGTTCCTTGTAACGTGACTGAGCTAAAAGGATTTCCTCTCAAAGGAAAGCGTGGAGTTCATCGAGATTGACGACAAAGTCTCTAGCTAGATCAGACTTCATGTCGACCTCGGGCCGAACGGTGATATTTGGGTGGTATCCTTTGTTAGCAAAGAATGGAGTAATACCTGTGGAAGCGTTGGGAGCGTTGTTATAGGCGAACTCGGCAATCGGAAGTAAAGGCGACCAGTCATCTTGTTGATAGGAGCAATAGATCCTGATGTACTGCTCGAGAGTCTGATTGACACGCTCGGTGACATGCCTAAATTTTGGCTAGATGTCTATGCTGTGAATTGTGACATTTTCACGTATAGATTTGTATCGAGAGGACTGTAATTAAGACCCAGATTGACAGTCAAAGTCAATACTGAATCAGTCTAATAAGTTGAAGGGACCATATACCCATACTGCCACAAGTTGGTTAGTTTACCCATCCCCGATACTACCTTTGGATAGCAGTCTACCTGTTTGTCAAGCAGGATTATACCAGACTCGGACTACATCCGAAGGATGACCATTCACGTATGACATACCAAGGGTATTCTTATTGGACCTTACACTGGCAGGAGTTTGGAAGAACTTACTCAAGTGACCATGAGCTGAGGATTGACTCGAAATGACTTTCTAGAACTCAGGAATTATCAAATACTCCTTCTAGAACGAGATCATGCATTAATCTAAAAGACTGTGATTTAGTCTAATAGACCAATCAAGTTGCATGGTTGAGGAAAATGACTAGAAGAACGATCGAAAGACTGCGAGGCTCCGAAGACATATCAAATGAATGTCAAAAGAGTCCTGACGTAGAAAATAATGAAGAATGCAATTAAATGAATACTATGCGTAACTCCCTTGATAGAGTATAGGCACAATGGGTGTCTATTGAAAGAGAGAAGCAATTAGTTTAATCCAGATGAATCGGATTGATAGGATTAGAATCAAGGAGAGCTGATTTGCCTCCGGACGAGGTGACAAACGATCGAAGTAAGTGTTGAACAGCAATGACAGTTGAACACTATTCGAGTCATTCTCTAAAAACAATTAAATTAAATGAATATCGAAGTACCTACCTATGTTTGGAGGTATACTAGAATCTTGGAACCAATATGGGCCAAATAAGGACATGTAGATTCAAATTAACTGGTATCTGACCGAGTGTAGAAGTTTCCTTACGGTTCCGAACATTTATTGTTTTAAATTAATTGTACTGCGCGACTCTATATTCTGTATGTATAAATAGCGATCCGATGTATCTGGAATACAAGTGATTTTGGGACGACGTTGCAGTGCTAATCCGTAAAAAGGAAAGACACACTCCCGCCAGACTGAAGCCTCTTCGCTAGCAGCCATTTGGGCCCGGCACTTGTGAGTATAGGAACGTTGTGTTCTGCTCCCTGTGACTGCGAGAAGTATATCCAGTTGTTGGGTATCCTTCGAACTTAGGATCAGTTGTTGGTCTTAAGGGCAAATCATGCTGTGTGGTTGTGCCAGCACATAGTTCTAGCCCTCCGTAGGGGTCTGTGTGTTTCGGTTTTAATTTACTTTGATTCAAACCCCAAATTCTGATATACCCAAATCAATACAAACCAAAGCACAAATCGTGCTGAATCTACCTTGATCAAAGGAATATATCGAATCCTCAGAACGATTCAAATTGATTGATCAAAGCTTCTTACTTAGCTCTCAAAGCTTTGCGGAACCTTTGCCAACGCTACCCCTTGCTATTAAATAAATTTGATAGCAGTGAACTCGCATATTGTGTATTAGATTGGTTGGTTGGAGTGCCCATTAGATTCCTTCCTTTCTCTTTCACACAAAAATGAGGCAAGCTCATTATCGGTCTGCCCATCGGCTTCCGGATGATATCCAGAGGTATAATGAAGTTCCATGGAAAGTGCTTTACCGAGAGCCTGGAAAAACACCGAAACAAATTCAGAACCACGATCAGAAGTGACATGATTAGGAACACCATGTTTAGAGAAGACGTGAATAACAAAGAGCTCAGCTAATTGTTCGGAAGTGATGGTGTCGTAAGTTGGAATAAATATAGTGTGCTTGGAAGATTGATCCATGACGACTAGGATAGCTGTATAACCATTTGACATTGGCAGTTGCTCAATGAAGTCCATGGAGATGGAATCCCATGGTCGGACCGGAACTGGCAGAGGCTTCAACAACCTGTAAGGCCGATGGCGGCAAGGTTTGTTGCAACCACAGATAGTGCAAGAAGTAACGTAGTCACGTACAAAGTCTCTGACCTTGGGCCAGGTGTATTGACGACGTACAGCTCCTAGAGTGCGGTTCTGGCCGAAATGGCCGGCGAGTGGATGATCGTGAAAGTAGCGGAGGACTTGAAGGCAAAGATCGCCGTGATTAGGAACATAAATACGGTCGTCAAGGCGTAGTAGCTTGTCACTACCTAAGCTCCAACGTTCATTGGAAGGATCTTTAGCAAGTCCCAACCCAACAACGGAGCTCGGGTCGGCGGGAAGGGCGAGGATGATTGCCTGGTGTAGGGCTTCGATATCCATGATAATCGAGGCTCGTAAAACCGGGCCTTCCAGGAAGGTAGCTCAAAGGGACGCAGTAAGTTGTTCATTAGTAAAGATAGGACGGAAGTTATGAGGGTTCACTTGGGCATAGCCGATATTCCCCTCTTTAGGGTAGACATCCCAGTGTCTAGTTATCGAATCAGGTTTCTCGCCGAGTTTCCCCGGCCAGAAGTGAATGACCATATTAAATTGATGTAAAAATTCAGACCATCGGACCTGTCGGCGTGTGAGAACCTTGGTAGTAGAAAAATACTCAAGATTTTTGTGATCGGTGACGACGTCCACTGGATCACCCGAGCCTTCCAGATAATGACGCCAAGCTTTAAAGGCCTCGAAGATGGCCAATAGCTCTTTGTCGTGGGTATCTGTCAAGCCCATGCCTCGGGCCTCCATTCCGCCACTCGGTACTCCGAAGATCCACCTTTATTGTAATCTTCTCCTTATTGTTCTTTCTCGCTACACATACCCTTTCATTCTAGTTCTTCCTTATTGTCTTTTACTTTACCCTGCAGGACTACACGTATAACTCCTAGTAGCTAGTCTGGCGCTCCGTACCGTTGCGCCGTTCCGTAGATATAAATACTGCTTGTACGCTACTGTAGTTCCTCAGTTTAATTATCGACTTAGATTCCCTCCTTAACTCTGTGCTCCTCTAAGTCTTCAGGTTCTCTGCCTTGAAGTACTCTCTACTCTACCTTAGGACTTATACGTTCTTTGGTTCGCTCCTCGTCACCGGCGATACCGCCGCTCCGACCTGGCTGCTACTTAGCTCCTCCCTTCTACACTCTCGACCTCCGGGGACTAACGGCGTAACGGCGGTGTTGTTAATAACTTCACTACTGTCCCACTCGTCTTCCGCACTTAGACACTCTGTGACCTCTGGCACGGTTACACGGGTTGCATGATCTTAACAGTATCGTAATTGAGTTCTGCCGCGTGAAGCGTTCTGGAAAGGAAGGCTAGAGGATGAATTTCACTGTCAGCATATTGGATGGAAAGAATAGTCGGAAGCGTCGGTCTCCACGATAAGTGGGCGGTTCGGCTCCCAATGGGCCAGTATCGGCGCAGAAGTAAAAGCGATTTTGAGATTTTCGAAGGCCTCTTGACAGCTGCTGCCCCAGATCCAGGGAGTGCCTTTTCGGGTAAGCCGAGTCATCGGCACAACGATATCACTATAATTGTCAATAAAACAACGATAGAAATTTGCAAAACCCAAGAAGGACTGGATGTCCTTAACCTTCCTCGGAACCGGCCACTCTAGAATTGTCTGAACTTTCTCCTTGGACATGGTCAATCCGTCGGGAGAAAGAATATAACCCAAATACTCAACAGTATCCATATTGAATTCGCACTTCTCCGGATTAGTGTAAAGCCGATGATGGCGAAGTCGCCGAAGAACCTCCTTGACATGTTCTTGGTGTTCTTCTGGCGTATCAGAATAGATCAGAATATCGTCAAGATAGACGATGACACAAACATCGAGCATGTCAGAGAAGATGTCATTAACAAACCGCTGGAACGCCGCAGGGGCGTTCGTAAGGCCGAACGGCATAACCTTCCATTCGCAAGAGCCGTAACGGGTCCGAAAGGTGGTCTTCCATTCATCACCTTCAGCGATTCTGACCAGATGATAAGCGTGAGTGAGATCCAATTTGGTGTATATTTTCGCTCATTTCGGAGCATCGAGAAGATCTGATATGAGTGGGAGTGGGTAACAATCATTTTTGGTAATACGATTGATTCCACGGAAGTTGACGCAAAGGTGAAGTTTGCCGTCTTTCTTTGGGACAAAAAGGACCGGAGCGCCGTGAGGAGAGGATGATGGGGTGATGGCACCAGTAGCCAGCTGTTTGTCAATAAAGTCTTTAAGGGCGACTAACTCCTTTTCAGACAAGGGATAAATACGGCCGAGGGGCGGTGAAGCGCCCTCTTCCAAGTCAATCTTCAGGTCGTAAGGTCTGTGTTCAGGAAGTGAATCTGCAGCGATCTCATTGAAGACGTCTGCAAACTCAGCGTACTCTGCTGGGATGGAAGGAGGAAGTGGAGGGACGGTAGGAGTGGTGGAAGAGCGGTCGGCGGCGCGGGCCGCGACCTCTGAGTGGATAGCACGAAGAAGAATTGGTTCCATACCAGCGTCCTTGCAAGCCCTGTTAAAGACTGCAGCACTTACCAGTGCAATGTCAACCTCGGGAGTTTCCAGCTGAGCAGCGAATTGAGAGACCGTAGGATAAGAATAGATGGGTTCAAAAGGGAATTTGGATGAAAGGGGCTTGGCCCGTGACATCCGAGAGCGGGAGTGAGAGCGAGAGCAAAAGTTCCGGTAGCGGAACAGTGACCTTTGCAACAACGGGGTTGATAGCAGAAGGCACAGATGTCTGTGGAGAATCAAGATGTGAAGTGTTACGGAACGTAATGTTTTGAGATGCCCAGTCAATCAACAGATTGTAGCGGGATAAGAAACTGTAACCTAATACTGCTTTACAAGATTAATCTAAATGTGTAACATAAAATGGTAATAGAAGCAGCTGGCCGGAAGGGAACCAAACGGCAATATTCGCCATATTGGTAATTGGTTTAGAAGATAATGAACCATCAAAAAGACGAAGATTAACAGGAGAAATTTTGGTCGTAGGAATAGAATTTTGAGAAACATAACGAGTATCAATGAAAGAGTCAGTAGAACCAGAATCAACAAGAGTAGGAAATTTGAGAAAAGCAGAAATAGGTTCGGCCGGCGTGGCCGAATCGGATAACGAGAATTCAGTAGTTAAAGATATTACAAGAGATCGTTCAATGGAAGAAAGAGCGGATGTGTTGAGATATAACTCCCCAGGTGAGGTACGAACCTGATCAACACAGCTCCTGTTTCGTACCGGGGAACAAGAGCTGCGGACTAGTTTTCCGATTCCTCTTTGACAACCTCAATGGTTGCTTCGGGGGTTTCTTCAACTTCGGCCGCACGGCCTTTCGCTTGTTGCAGTCAGCAATCTGATGCTTACCACCGCAGAAGAGACAAAGGTTGTTCTTCATCCTTCTTTCCTGTTCGGAGGGAAGAACTTTACCATCTGCTCCTAGATGGTTGAACGCAGGGCGCTGACCACCGGATTGGCCGGAATTCGAAGAGTTTTGGGGCTTACCACCAGAGAAGGGTTTAGATTTCGGCGTGAACGGCGCCGAAGAGCCCGAAGGCTGAGAATTGTTTTGCTGGTTAGTAGAACCAGTCTTAAAGTCCGAGGAACCCTTCTTCGGGTTCCGAGCAACAAAAGGCTTACCAGCCTCGCGCTTTCGAGTTTCTTCACACTTCCAGTAACAATTGTCAATCCGAAGAACCTCTAGACGATAAGCGGCGAGCGTCGCCGGTTCGGGCAAACGCGCCATTTTGTCCTTGATGCGCTCAGCTAAGCCTTGTCCATAAGCCCATTTCAGGGCGGCAGAATCCCAGTTGGTGCTAGCAGCCAGGGTGTTGAACCGGATGTTCTCGGTTTCCTTCATTTTCAGATTACCGAGAGAATCTTCGGCTTCGCCTTGGGCGTCGTAAACGCCGAAATTGTCCTGTAGCTCCTTTACAAGGGCCTTGAAGGACGACGTCCAGGCCGGCAGCGAGTCGAGATCCGGGTCGAGGATATCAGGGACGAACCATTCTTTGGCTGATCCACTGAGGTAAGAAAGAGTGTAGTTCACCTTCCGCTGGTCGGTGAAATACTTGGGACTGTCAAGTCCATGCCTCGGGCCTCCACCTCGCCGCTCGGTATCCCGAAGATCTACCTTTTATTGTAATCTCTTCCTTATTGTTCTTTCTCGCTACACATATCCATTCACTCTAGTTCCTCCTTATTGTCTTTTACTTTACCCTGCAGGACTACACGTATAACTCCTAGTAGTTAGTCTGGCGCTCCGCCCCGTTGCGCCGCTCCGTAGATATAAATACTGCTTGTATGCTACTGTAGTTCCTCAGTTTAATTATCAACTTAGATTCCCTCCTTCACTCTGTGCTCTCTAAGTCTTCAGGCTCAATGCCTAGAAGTACTCTCTCTACAGCCTTTGGACTTATAAGTTCTTTGGCTCGCTCCTCGTCATCGGCGATACCGCCGCTCCGACTTGGCTGCTACTTAGCTCCTCCCTTCTACACTCTCGACCTTCGGGGACTAACGGCGTAACGGCGGTGTTGTTAATAACTTCACTACTGTCCCATTTGTCTTCCGCACTTAGACACTGTGTGACCTCTGGCACGGTTACACGGTGTGCATGATCTTAACAGGGACGGTCATTGAAGACCAGGGCGAGATTGACGAAGAACGTCTTGAGTTTTCGGGGGTCCGAACCGTCGAATACCTCGGGCTCCTTGACCTTGCTCTTAGATTCAGAGCTGTCAGAGGGGCGGCTGAGTGCGGCGAGGACAGTACCAAGGGTTTCCATTGAAACCTTAAATCCCAATAGGAGTTCCAACATAGCACGTTGCTCGTTGGGGAGGTCAGGAGAGGTTGGGGAACGAGGTCCTCCAGGACCACCAGGTCTGCCGGGACCGCCAGGTCCACTGGGGTCACCAGGCTCACCACGCGGTAAACTGCCGGAGTTGTCATCCAGGTCGTCATGATTGTTGTCGGCGCCCGGGTCATCGGGGTCAACAGGAGGGTCTTGATCGTCGTGATCACCAGTATCCAAATTGAAATGAGGAGGTGGGTCACGAGGAGATTCTGAAGCAGCTCTTCGTTGGGGTTGTTTCCCCGTACGGCGAGCTATGGCTTGGAGGATGGGAGAATCAATTCGAGTAGTAGACCGGCCCTGAGCCGGAGCGACCATGGGGGGTTGTCCACGGCAAGGGGTCAGGACTTGGACAGGTTGTCTGTCACTAGTAAATAGGGTACTGTACTCAAATTGTTGTTCTTCTTCCATGGCTTCAGGAAGAGTTGACGTAGTAGGGACTGTGGCTGGACCGAAACCGCGATTACGGCGACGTGGTTGACCGATGGCTGAGATAGATTCGGAGAAAGGGGCAAAAGATTGGGCAGTTGTGAAGAAAGTGTTTTCTTCGGAGTTAGCTCTCGATTGAGCTCGGGTTTTCGGAGGCATAAAAAATGATATGTCAGTACGACGTTAACGGAATGAGTTTAATTATACTGTTAAGATCATGCACACCGTGTAACCGTGCCAGAGGTCACAGAGTGTCTAAGTGCGGAAGACGGGTGGGACAGTAGTGAAGTTATTAACAACACCGCCGTTACGCCGTTAGTCCCCGGAGATCAAGAGTATAGAAGGGAGGAGCTGAGTAGCAGCCAAGTCGGAGCGGCGGTATTGCCGGTGACGAGGAGCAAACCAAAGAACGTCTAAGTCCTAAGGTAGAGTAGAATGTACTTCAAGGCAATGAGCCTGAAGACTTAGAAGAGCACAGAGTAAAGGAGGCAATCTAAGTCGATAATTAAACTGAGGAACTACAGTAGCGTACAAGCAGTATTTATATCTACGGAGCGGCGCAACGGTGCGGAGCGCCAGACTAACTACTAGGAGTTATACGTGTAGTCCTGCAGGGTAAAGTAAAAGACAATAAGGAGAGACTAGAATGAAAGGGTATGTGTAGCGAGAAAGAACAATAAGGAAAGATTACAATAAAGGTGGATCTTCGGAATACCGAGCGGCGGAATGGAGGCCCGAGGCATGGGCTTGACAGCCTAAGCGAACGCGGTAGCTGCCTAGGCCATACAAGGAGGTATGGGAAGTGCCGATACTGGTGAGGGGAGCCTAACCAGAGGTAGTTGTGGAGCTTGGGTAGACCTAATGGAAGGTCCTGAAGGTGTGGTCCTGACAAGTCTGGCAGCAGCTGTGCACTTTGCTCGGTCATTTTTTGAGGTACATTTGTGCTTCCCGAAGCTCACACTGATATGACTATCTGCTGCATTTGGCATATACAGAGTTTCAAGCCTAGAGGGACACGATGAGGACGTGACAAGGACGCAACGAGGAGAACTTCGGTGAGTGCAATATCTGATTGTGTAATAATTAGCATGTTACAAGGAGGATGCTCGGAATGGAAGTTCCCGTCATGGTGTCTCTCTAAAAATCATCGGGATTGGTGTATCTCATGTATATGATTAAATTTGATAGAAAAATTTGGGAAATTTAAAGTGTCTTTGAGTAGGTGCATGTAAGAGCTTCAAGTATTTGGCTGAAATTACTGACTTTTTCCTGTGAACTTCAACAACATCTATGATTTAGAATATTTGAGCACTTCACATTGGACTGTTGTATCTTATTCTTCGAAACAAAAGTAGCGCGAAAGTATTTGCCTTAATACTGCCATGCCAATCTATCCGAGAATCTCGTTCCCACGGGTCTAGTTGGCTGGGAGTTGCCCATACTCACTTCCAGTGTGTGAGGCAGGTGAAACAAGTCATCTGTCAGTTGAATTCCACTGTATATATGAACATTAACAGGCAAACACATACCTGATAGTGATAGGAGACCGACTACGTACAAAATACCCTCTAGATTCTCGGACATCTCCATGCAGTAACTGGCAGTGAGATATCGAATCACGGTGACGGGCGTTGATATTTCCTGAAATTTGCGGAACAACCTCGATGACAGTACCAAGCACAATAGCATACTTTTTGCATGAGAGAAATTGCATCGGATACCAACCACTCCCCTGAACAATGACCTAAGGTCAATGACAGACCAGACCATTTTTTATTACTGAATGTTCTATTAATGGTGACGAAACGGATTTGGTAGCTGCTCTCCACGTCTGAGGGCCTCAAACAAAAACGCGCGCCCTCTACGAGAAGGTAAGAAGACTCAAGAGAAGACGCAATTTTTAACCGTGTGCCTGCCGCTCGAAGTTACTCACGAACTCTCAAGCAATTTGTAAGCAGCTGCCGGGCGCTTATTATTATTCGGCTGCGCTGTATAGGCTGACAACCACCCAGACGCATTAGAGTAAAACGACATAAACTATGAATCGTAAGTACATTCAGTACAGGTTAAACAGATTTTTGTGTTGGTTAAATTGACATAATTATACGAATGAAAAATTCAACGGACGCAGAGATCGGACCCCGTCTTCATTTGCTGAGCATCATCTATGGAAAACGAGGTCAGAACGTGCTATATGGATCGATGGAAAGAGCGTACATCGACGAACTCTGCAAAGTGCAGAAAAAAGAAATTTGAGGATTGTTTCAGCCGAAAAGACGGAACGAGAATCACAGAGATGATGCGTACCCTCATAGTTGATGTTTCCATCGCCATCTTGGTCCGCTTCAAGCATCATAGCATCCACCTCTTTATCGCTCAAATTCTCACCTAAATCAACCAACACATCACGATCAGAAATCGCGATTATCCATTTTAGCAGGCCGAGCAACGCACCTAAACTCTCCATAACAGCCTTCAATTCCTTCGCACTGATCATCCCGTTACCGTCCTTATCGAATACCTGGAACGCCTGTCTGATTTCCTCTTCGTTATCTGTATCCTTAAACTTTTTCTTCATCATGGACAAAAATTCGTCGAAATTGATTGTCCCGTCACCGTCTACGTCGACTTCGTTGATCATATCCTGCAGCTCGGCATCGGTAGGGTTTTGTCCTAGGGAACGCATGACGGTGCCAAGTTCGAGGGTGGTGATGGTACCGTCGCCATCTGAAGACGTGGGGTGAGAAAATGGAAGGGAGAAGATAGTTGTTAGATGTTCGGATATGGATGTGAGTTGAGGACTGGGCTTGCCTTTATCAAACAAGGAAAAGGCCTCCTTGAATTCTAAGACAATGAATCCAGTCGGCCTTCCAAGTAAACATGCAATTGAAATCCATTCATACCGTTGATTTGCTCTGGACATCATAATCCATGAAGTCAATCCATGCAACTCATCATAAGTCAGATCCCGAAAACATACCTTCACTCTATACGAGGAAGTAAATAACTCGTCAAGTAATATGCAAAACAAAACACATACCAATTGATCGGAGGCCATTGTTTTATACTTCTTCCCTTGAGAGTGGAGGTTGGACCTAAGGCTGTTGATGATTTATCTGGAGATGGTTTAGATTCATCAATTACAAAAATCGGCAGGGTAACTGGTCCGATGGCTCACCTTGTCACCAGTCACCGAGTTAGGTGTATGAGCGTGGAGAAATTGCAGGTTCAACGATGTCGATGAACGATGAACGTTTGAACCTTCGACCTTCAATGATGAAGACTGGGATAAGCCTGATGGCTTATAAGAAGAAATGATCGTATGAATAGCACCGCCTACAATACATACATACATTGATGGAGTTCACTGCCTTCCACCGCTTCTTTCACCTGTTCTCACTGCTCAAGCGCTTAGGCCTCAGGTGTAATCAATCCATTGTTTCCAACAGAAAGATGACAACTGGCCCGAAGTCTCGAAGAGAATATGTGTTCAAATAATTCACGTCGGACTGATTCATCTCATTATTTAGCACTACAATTTGTAACTGTTTCAGCTTTGTCTAGCAATTCTCTCTTAACCTGCACTCAAGTCCAAACAGCCGATTATGGAACGTTGAACAGCACTCTCTTATACCCACCGGTGATTTGAAGAACGTTGAAGTCGAATCTTCAAAACGGGACACTACTCAATACTAGCTCACTGCCCTTGCCACATTGCAGTACTTGACTTCCACTCAGCCCAAGTTTTATCAGTGGATTTCGTGAAATGCCATTGTCATCACTTGCGTTGATACCTAGTTTCCACGTCAAAGTTTTCAGAAGACCATCGAGGTCGGGATTTGGATTTGTAGCTTCGAACACAACCATCTATTCCTAGTCGCTCCTGATCTGCACAGCGGGATAAAGTCTACTAGTCAAGGCGTTCAATGTAATTCTCTGGCTACCTCATGCCTTGCCTGCAGATCCAAACAGCGTAATGAATCTATCACACACTTTTGCAAACATCTCTGTCGCTTCTTCGATTGCGTCAGGAAGCGGTCTTCCTGCCTGCAAAGCGGAGGTGAATGTTTCCAGATAAGGATCTCTCGCCCATGAATTGATGTTGAACTGTCAGGAGAGAAAAAGAAAACAAGTTAAAACGAGTGAGCGGGCAGTGCCACCGCAGTAGGGTACCTTGCTTATGCCACTAGCGATACACTCGTGGAACAACTCGTCTGGTAGTTCATCTGTGCCATGAAGACATAATGGAATCCCCCGTCCTTTGAACGTGGTACGCAGGTTTCTAATGCTGCTCAGATCAGGGCAAAAAAACGACGGAGGATGAGGGCAAATTGTTTCGTCAGTAGTCAGACTAGAATACATACATATCCTGCCTGAAGTTTGGTGGCTTGAGATACGAGCCGTGCAGGTTTCCAATACTGGGTGCTAAGATCACAGCACCGGTTCTGAAACGAAGAGTACAATGTAGGTCAGTACCTCAGATATTGCAGCGCCAGTTTGTTTATAGATACACGGAAGAGCATGCTATACGCACCCTTTCATGAACATATCCGCATTCTTTTGATTTGTCAATTTCGCATCTGAAATCATCCTCAACCCGGCTTCACCTCCTTCGAGTCGACCCAACTCAACTTCGACCGCGATCCCATACTTCCGTGCACGCTCAATGTAAGGCCGAGCAAGAGCGATATTCTCCTCGTCAGTCTGAAAGGAGGTTGATAGTGAGTAATGATGCTCCACGAATAGCAAGCTTCCGTCATGTATGAACGGAATGATTGTCAAAGCGGGATATTTCAGAGGAAGAAGAACACACCTCCGCATGACTAGCATCGACCATGATACTATCAAAAGCAATTCCTTCTTCAGCTAAACTCAATGCGAGTTCGAGATGCTCTGGGTCGGTTGCATGATCCAAGTGGACCGCGATGGGCACAGCCGCTTGATGTGCTCTAGGAATGCGTAACAAACTTCTTGAACAACGTTGAATCGCAAAGATCAGAGGTTGATATTTACATGGATAGGCAAAACTGAAGGAAAGGACCTTTTCCGTATGCCAGCGTAACAGGGAACAGCAAAATCATTACCGGACTGGCCATTCGTTCTGCGGAACGGACAAGGGCGATGACCGATTGAGCGTCATAGCTGGAATCAGATCAGGATTAGATAGATTTTACTTGATGGAAGGGAAATGTATGTACCAGACTTGTGCTAGGACACCATAGCCTCCTTGCTCAGCTTTGTAGAGAATATCGAGTGTTCTGTTTCCCTGTAGGCTTTCAAGGGACATGGCAAGATGGGAAGAAAGGATGAAGAACGTGAGATAAATGCCTCTCCAGGTGAACCCAAATGTAGAAGCGGGTCAGTTGACATCGAATGGTTGGCCCCGTGCAAGTTATTATTTGCACCAAAGTCGATGGAAACTCGAATGCATAAATAGCGTTGCCATGTTGCTAATAGTCACGCAAGTATGATTGGCTGAGGACCATATGGGGACGATGAGGGCACTTTGCCCCACGAGCTGTAGTGAGCTTGGAACCAAGTGAGATTAAAGAAGAGCGGAACCATAGTTGGCACACCAGTGACCACAGTTGGGTTGGTGACTACTTGCAAGAGCTTTTAGAGCATCATGACATTACCTACGTAATACAGAATCAAATTATTCGAAACGGATTGACTGACAGTGGTGCATATTATAGCTTTACAACGTCGAAGCCCAGCGGACGCGACGATTTACTTTGATAACATGATCTGGCAAGATAGAAGTTAGAATGATTATCCATATCAGCGTATTGGAGAAAGTATTCACGTTTACGAATTCTGGAATAGGAAAACTCAGGTTAGACCCAGCGACAATAAAGTGGGGTTGTATCGCACCATTGTAGTCAATGGTACCATTTCCATCCTGATCTGCCTCTCGCATCATTTCATCCACTTCTTCTTCAGTTAACTTTTCACCTGCAAAAGTAACGCATTAAAACATCGCAGAAGAAAACTGACACGACATACCAAGGTTCGTCATTACGTGTCTTAGCTCGGCGGCACTGATGAAGCCATTACCATCCTTATCGAAAACCCTGAACGCTTCCTTGATTTCCTCTTCGCTATCGATGTCCTTCATCTTACGCGCCATCATCGACAAAAACTCTGGAAAATCGATGGTACCGTCTCCGTTTACATCGACTTCATTGACCATTTCTTGAAGTTCAGCTTCAGTAGGATTTTGCCCTAATGACCGCATAACAGTTCCGAGCTCTTTCGTGGTTATCGTGCCATCTCCGTCTGTAGATACAAATGCCAAGCCGACATGATGAGCTCGGAATGTGCAGGTCCAACACCAAGAGCAAACCTTTGTCGAACAAGGAGAATGCTTCCTTGAACTCTGGGCATAAAAGTCAGGAGTCAACGTAGAACGATTGAATGGACTACGCACCAGATATTTGCTCTGAGATTCGAGAAGAGAGGTGTTCAATTTTAGTTCGTATCTAATCGCACATGACGCAAAGGTTTACCTTCAGACTGGATAGTTGGGTCAGTGAATTTTAGAATTATCAGACGAAGACGAACTCACTAGTTGTTCTGCCATGGTTACAATTGAAGGTAGGCTAAGCGCCAATGAACAGTATATTGCTGTTTTCAAAATAGTTGGCGCCTGTTCTCACGACATCAATTTTTTTGCATGAATCAATCCCTACCTCAGAAACACGATTGTGGACTCAAATGTTCACTGAATCCTTCGGTTTTTAGTGCAATACAAAGCGATAAGCAGCCATTAGTGCGCCCCATAGGTGGTTCTATATGATTACATTATTTTTAATATAAGGATATTGGAGGCTCGAAGACATTCAATTGGAATCTGGTGCGTCGCACGGCATGTTTCTTCAATAATATCGCGGCGCCTTGGCATGTAGGGGAGATGAAGAATGATGATGGTGAAATTTTTGACACCGAAAATTCCAAGATGAAGAACTGTAACTCATTCATGAACTCTTCCTCGATGTCTGGGATCTATTTTCCCCTTATAAGTTGAACCTGCTGTCGTTTGATTATCGAGACCGGCTGCCTTTTTAGGACTACATACACTCCTGGGTTGAGCCAGGTTATGAATCTACCTATTACTACATACACATAATTGCCGACTACTTATACACCAAAAGATTGCATACATTAATGTACAGAGAGAACTTACGAATTATTCACGATGAAGTGCTGGGAGCGGACGAGGAATCATAGATAGTCTACCTTGGACCGTAAACACCCTCGTCTCGCATCAGTTCCACCCATTGAGCATCCACCGACATCATGAGAGGAGTTACTGCGAAAGGAGTTTGGCTTGGTGGTGATTGACTGAAAGGACCTTGTTTCATATGCCCCCTGCTTTGAATCGTTCCAGATTCAAGATATGGATCTGATCCTTGTGCTTGGGTCGACACCCAGGAAGGCTTTGCATCAAAGCCACCTCTATGATGTACGGGTAATGGTGTAAGTTGATCCTGGTTGTCATTCCAGTACTCACGCTGGGTAGTGGACCGTGTAGACGGATGATACTGACCTGCGGCAGGCGGTACGTCTCGCGATGTGCCCGGACCATAGCTGAACGGTGGGATCCCGGACGCGTACGATTGGGAGCTGTACGAGGAAGCTCCGCCAGACGGTGGTTTAGAAGCATTGCTGATAAATCCAGGTCGGTCGACCGGTATATTATTGTCAGTGGGAGATTGCCAAAGTGGAATAGGGTCGTTGATTTGGCCGGCAGCAGAAGATGGGGATGGATATGACGAAGAGGATGACGAAGGAGACGAGAAAGGGAAAGAATAGCGGGATTCGAGAGTGGATCGTGTTATATGTTCTGAGAAAGAGAATATTTCAGAGTCGGATGTATCCGACTGGTACTGCGCAGACGCTTCTGAGAATTCATTTCTCTGATTGTCTGGAGTTTTTCTTGAAGACCTCATCTTTTTCATTAAGAGTTTTGTGTAACCTGCAAACGTTTCCAATGTATGCAGGGCGCCCGCATCTTCTCGAACCACGTTCAATCTTTCCATCGTAGGATTCCCCGGAGAGGTTGTTGATAGGTATGCCTTGGTTGCCTTTTCATACATTCGAAGTAACACGCTCTAATTGAACAGCCCCGAGTCGAACAATATAAGTTTCGTTTCGGAATATTCTGAGCAGATTGCACGTACTAGACCACGTTTGGCTTTGTCAGATTTGGGAGCACCCATCTTGAAGAGGTCCACCGCGAGCTCCAACTCTTCATAAGCGTTGGCCGCGAGGGGATTTGAAGGTGATCTTGCAACAATCAGTCCGAGAATTATCTGCTATTCGATGAGAATATGAAATTTGGTGTGAACGTAAGAAAACTGACACCAGCACTGAGGACTATAAAGCGCATTAATATGGGAGGTGATGTTAAAGGTACACTGACAGTACTTACGGCCGGTCCAAATCTCCCAATACCTGGAAAGCACGTTGGGATACTTGTAATAATTTTTGACATTCAGGTGGACCATTGTCGAGGCAATCTGATAAGCGCCGAGAAACGACGGTGCGTAAACAGTCCCCAATGGGTCAGATGGGGACTGCAACAGAGCCTGCGCAAAGAAAGCTCGGTGTACATGCATGACCACTGGGAAGGCGCACATTTAAATAGACGACATGTAAGGCAATGCTAGGGCTTACCCACTGCTCTGAACTGGTTCAGATGGTGACCCTTCAAGGTCATCAACCATGCTTCGTATCCACCGCCTTCTTCGCCACTAGTAAAGCCCTTCTCAACCGCACTGGACAGAGAACGTAATGGGTCATATTTCTGGGGGAGGGGATGCTCCCGCACAAGCCGGTCGAGGTCAAGGATGGTTTGGTAATCAGGCATACCGGGTGAAAGAGTGACGTTGGAAATGGCAGTCATGACATCCCTGCTGAAAGTCATTCGCCAACGGTGGACTGCATTGAATTTGTGTCAAGAATCGAGACAATGAACGAGATGAAACGCACTCACATCCCGGCTCCGGGTTTCCTTGATCGTCGACGCCATCATCATCATCGAAGGGTAACGGCGTATCACTGTGGGCTGTAAAGAGAGACGGCGGTCTGCCTAAGTCTAGGCTCTACGCGGAAACTGTAAACATGACCTTCAAGCATCACGACAATACATACAATGAGTCCATCAAAAGTGTACAACTCCCAAAATATCGCCCGTCGTCGCTGAATCGTTTTATCATCTAAACCCCATCTTGGGCTTTCACGATCTGCAAGACAAGATCAGTCAGCACGATTGAAAGGCTTTCTCGATCGAAGATGGAAACGAACGTAATCCGAGCTAGTGTATGTCAGTAGCTGCAAGATCGTATTCAATCGACTGACTCACACTATGAGTTAGCTTAGCCGCGAACGTCAAACATACCCAAGTAGCTTCTATGCTATAGTTCGGGCCACCGGTACCGTAGTAAGAACCAATCAATGTGAGAGCTTGTACGGAGGCTAGGTCTGGTGAGACGAGGACCGGATGGAGGGCCAGGGTTGCACGGCTAAGGTTGAAGAAAAGGGCTGATTCAGTACTGTACATTGGCGTGCTGAGGTCTGCCAGCGATCCAAGAGCGAGACAAACGAATAAAACGGCGAGACGCGTGGGAGGTAAAGGAACCGTGTTATCCAACTCTGTAAACCCCGGGTCGTCCAGAGAGGATAAAAATTGATAGATAGGAGTCAGCAGCTCGTCAATGAGCTCTTCCCTTGAAACTGTGCGAATATACCAGAAATTGTGGGTTAGGAATTGTTCAGCCAGAGCCCATGCATGCTCTCTTTCCGGAAGATAGGAGAGTATCAACTTTATGGAGCTTTCGACATCCCAGATACTGCCAGGCGCGAACGGGAACGAATTCACCAGCTGTGCAATTTCATGAGTAGGAATGAAATCGTCTTCATCCGTTGCGCCCTGTATTTCAGGGCTACCTTCTAGTAGACTCTGTTTGACACCGGGTCAATGTATATGCGTTATCCCAGTGGAGCAAGAAAAACACCCACTTCTGACACGGCCGAACGCCCAAGGTATCTTGCATCGCCGACCTCCTTGCCAAGGGTCAACGTCCCGAGTGCGTCGACGATTTCTGCTGGTTTGCCATCGTCAGAGAAGGTGTTTGTCCGTTGCTCTATCTTTGAAAGACGCGAGGCTCCGGCGAGGAGAGGATGTGGTTCAGAAGAAACGGTCGCTTGCAGGGTTGAAAGAGCATCTTCTAGCTGTGCGATATGCTGATTCATGACCCGAATCTTCTTATGCAACGCAGTTGTATCGGATGTTATGATTCTGAGTAGTGGATGCATAAGAAAAGACAGTTGTGGCGAACAAACCTGCGTAGAGCGCACCGTTTTGTCGGCGCAGTAGATAAGGCTTTGGTTGGACAGAGCGAAATGCATCCTCTCCTAACGCACGAACTGCAAGGTATCTGTTTCGATTTTAGACTGGATAATTACGCGTTCAAAGATCGTTACCTTCTTGTCGCATTTGAGTTTCAATCTATGAAGTGAGCTCGTTCAATGACCGTTGTGTGCCAGCAAAGATCTTGGAGATTAACGAACCTACGACACTCAGCGCAAGATATCTGCAATGAAGAATTATCAGAACTAATTGCTCCGTTTTGAACGGAGAAATTTCAAAATTCAAACCTGGCCTTGTACACGCCTGATATCCGTCTTTTCTTGATACGACATTTGAGGAAATGAGTGAAAACTGGCAGACGATTCGTTTTTGAAAGACATCGCTCGGGTCAACTCATAGAGAGAAAGCAACCAGCTGCAACCAGAGGGTGATAACTTTAAGGCATCCAGGAATGGAAATATTGAAATTCGGAAATACAGCCGTGATGGATGATCATCGGTGCCTATGCTAACTATATATGGGAATAATGATTTGCATGGTCGCCGATCTCGCCGATTCTACTGAGTTCAACGTTCAGCGCTTCAGCACTCGGCTCCTTGGGATTGCTCTGAAGATTTAGTCGTTGACGATTGCAAGAGTGTATAAAGTAACACCTAACTTTATCTAGTACTGGAATCCTAACTGACGATATATGTAATGTCAATAGCTCAGTGGACATGAAATACTCAGGACGATTGAATCGTTGAAGGAGTCGGATCAACGATTACCTAGCATGGTCCAATATGCCGGGAAGTACTCACTGTGCTCTAGAGCCTGCGTGCGCCACCTGTACATGATAAGGGCAAAGAGAGCCAAGGAGTAAATCAAAGGAGTGGTAAGGAAAGGTTCAGGAATAAAGCTAATGATCCTGCCAGTGGTTGGAAGTGTTCGAAAGAGGCTCATGAGCTCCGACTAAGTAATTCATTCTCTCAATCCGCAGTGCTCGCTCTCTCCTCCAAAGGTGCAATAAATTTGGACTTCAGATGACTTTGTAGTTGAGTGAAGTCTTAAAAGAACGCTGCCAACCAAACATCATGTACCCTTCACATTCGAATTTTCGTTGGCAACGCTGTGGCGATAATATCACAGACCGGAACCCATTCGGCACTACGTAGTGCGGTCGAATACTCGAGCCTTATGCAACCAGGTTACGTTGACTTTTCGCATTTGGAAATTGGGACAGGAACGTTAGGAAGGTAAGATCGGGTTCAGGAGGACTTGGAGATACGCACATGTGGGTCAACAATAAGAGAATATAACACCAGGATAACACGCAAATATAGAGAGATTGACAGACGTCGTTATCCGAAGCGCAGTCCTCATTCTGGAGAATGAGCGCTAGTAGCGCTCGTCGATTGAGGAAGCCTAGGAATTGACCTCACCCATTTTTCTCATTTATGGAAACACAAATAGATCGCAGGGAGGTGATAGCTGTACACAACCTTGCGCCGATTCCACGCGATGAGAATCCAGAAACGTTTTGATTTTGCGACAGAGGAGCACAGAGGTTGTTTTGTACTCGGTTTGCTCGTAGATAACAAAAACATGAAGATTGGTAAGCATTGAAGTTGGTGTCAATCTTTTTCTATCCTGCGTGAACGAAGGCCGCCGACGACTAAAAATTTCTTCGTCACCACGGCCGCAGCGATGAGTCTGAAGCCCGATGTCTCGGGGCCAAGATCTACAAGAAAAAGGTTGTTCCAGTATCATTCCCCTAATAACTTATAGAACGACAGTTTTGCTTCTATTGGATTGTTGGCGGAATGAAATTCAGTTCTGAGAGTATACTAGACGTGCTCAATTAAAAATCCTGATTTTTTCAAAACTTATATTACATCAAAAGTTACTAAATATAGTAATTTTTTTCCAACATTTACCAACTGGTGTCGACGGTAAGATAATGCAGAACACTGCAGGATATGCACAAGTATCTCCTAAAGCCTGCCTGAGTCTTTGACAGCATATATACTCTGTGCGAAAGCTTTCCCATCCTGTCCCATCCATATCCATCACCATCGCTACTACTGGAAGTTGCAGATTTTTGCTAATTTTTCCTCATCTTTCTCGAGATCATCCTATGGCAATGTGGTCTATTTTCAGCAGAAAAAGTCAGAGTAATCATCCATATTGTCGAGAATGACCTCTATATCTGTTGCAGGGGCATACAAAGTTGGCGACGTCGAAGGAGGGAGAAAAGGGAGAAAGACAAGATAAACAATGTCAAAAGTTACTATATATAGTAACTTTTGATGTAATATGTGAAAAACAAATTTTTAATTGAGCACGTCTACTCTAGTATCAATCCACCGACACGTATGTAGAAGGCAAGAAAGTGCAAGTCATGATTCAAAACCGTTTGAACACGACAAAGAAATCCGGGAAACATGAAAGCGCCGTAATGGCGAAGTGCAGGAGTAAGACTGCGCGTAGAAGAGTACTACTACAAGGATCAAACCTACGAAATAGAACCGATAAAGATACGAATCATACGATGCCCATTATACGCATGTGTTAACAAAATAGAGCGACAAATAAATTCAAAAGAGCGTGCAGTAGGTTATGTGGAAGAGGGTATCCAGTTTGATGGACGAAGGGAATGATATTATGATTTGCAAAACAATAGCAGAACGAATAAAAAGGTTCGTAAACGCAAAATCAAGATTCATTAGGGTCATTACATGAATAGTGTTAACCAGCGATGAGAACAGTGCGTGAAACGGCACATAAATGCTGGTCAACGCCGCGGAAACCATACAGTGCGGGTAGATATCCAAGAACTTGTACTATAGTCGATGACCAGGTACAGCCCAAAATATCAACGTGAGGGCAGTAACGAAAGCGGCGACCAAGACTGACACCCATATCGCACGACCTAGTAACAGTTTCTTCACGTAAGGCTCCTTGATTCGCAGCGTACGGAAGGGTGTCGTTTCGGATTGACCAAGGAACACAAGTATAGGATCGAGCTCGTATTGATGGGACACGAGGAATAGAACAGCAAATGTGAACGGTATGAATAGCTATAATGAGTAACGTGAGCATAGCGCGCGAAAAATTTAAATTGAAGTGAACGCACGAAGAAACGTTTTGACTTCGGCTGAACGTCAAGGAACACAAGAGAAAATGCTGTCGCAAGCCCTATCCATAAAATTACAAGGCCTAAGATGAGCCTTACGAGAGCTGATATTGGGGTAAGGTTTCCAAAAGCCTTCGCTCGCAGGAAACGAGGAAACGCATCCTGTTCCATCGCACGGAAACAGTATTCCTTCTGTGCATGGAACATATCAGGAATTTGAGCCATGATAGCCATTTCGGATTGAGATTTCGGTTCGGCTGATGAACTTAGTGGGAAGGAATGGATTCGGAGAGAGGGAGGAAGGTAGATTTCGTGATTCTCCTGCGAGTTCACTGTGTTTCCTGCTGGCGACAGATATCGGAAATATATTCGTTCAGCAGAAGCGATAAGGTCTTGGCGTGTGATCGCTGAGGATCGTGGGATGACCGTAGGTGCGCGAGAAGCGCGTTTCAAGTTGAACAGAGTGGGTGTGCGACCAGACAAGGAGAACGGCGTTGTTGGTCGGTCATTATTGGGAGATGTGGAGGCGATGTGTGTATGTTCTGAAATGCCGGGTGTAAGGCGAGGCGAGGTGGAATGACCGGCTGCTTTTTCGTCTGTCGCTGCCAGATTTCGCTTGTCCTGTTCACTCAGTAGCTCTCCCGTACTGGCAGTACTACGTTTCGTATGCATCCCATCTGGATTAAGCCCAACAACGGTGCCATAGATGGACCCTCTCCGTCGTGCGTAGTCCCAATATTGCGGCCAATCTTCCTTGATGGTGCGACCAGACTTACGAACATCTTTGAAATATGCACGACACAGATTTTCATGTTGTTGAACGTCCAGCCAGAAGTCAAGGATATCTTCTGCTCCTTCTCGCTGTAAGAAGAGACTGGAGACTTGTAAGTTGCTGATCAACAGGAAAAGAACGCTCAAAACGGACTAAAACATAAAAAGATCCACTGGCGGTCGGGTTCTTCGCGAAAGAACCTCTGTGAAGGATGGGAGACGGTTACTACGATCGCTAGCCCAGTCCTCTTGTTGTCGCTGGTCGTCCATGATCAAGTGAAGAAATCCCCGTGTTGGTCGTTGCAAGTTGAGATCAACAATGATTATATAAGCCCACTTTCCCCGCCTTCCTTTAGTTTTCCTGTCATCATGTCGTTCACCAAGGCGTTTTCCCCTGCCTTGCGTGAAATTCGTATTCTTTGCTCTCAAACAGGCCCAGCTTCAGCTGGTACACGGTATGATTTCCCCTTTGTTCAAGTTTGACCTGTACCAAATCATGAATCAGACAGTTCATCCTCAACCGGTACCCTACAATTAAAGACCTCAATCCTGATCTTCCTGTCTTGATTAGAGAAGCCAAAGATACTCCCGCCAGAATTTTTGCAAGATTTGGTGCGTCTTCTCTCTTGGCACCACTCTTTGCCTGACTTATGCTCGATCAGAGAGAGGTGTAGAGAAGCATGTCGAGCTGGATAATCTATCGGCCAGCGACGTAGAAACGAAAGTTGCTCAATTATTGTCGTAATTGCTTTCATGGAGCCAAATATATTGAGAAATATTTTTGCACTTCACAAATTTCATGACAACATGGGGTTCGAACACGGTCTAATTGCGTTGGCTATGTTACTACGAAAGGAATAAGGTGAAGTATTGCCAGTGGCTCGTCCATTCAACCCGATCTCGCTGAACGGTTTTACTTGCATAGATAGATAGATAGATAGATGTGTTAGAGGTCATGCCTCTCCATTTTCATTTGTCTCACCGACCCAGCACCGACCTATTTCTAAATTTTGGCGCTACGGCGCTTCTCTTTCGGAACGCGGATTTCCTTGAACTTTCCAATACGAGAGAGAAGGGACTGGGGTATCCGGAGGCTCTAAACCCTACCAGCAATCAAAGCATCTCAAGTTCCATAAACCTGTCTCATATTCTAGCAGATTCTAGTTCAAAGAAATAAAACCTATATCGACCTGCACTGCCGTGGAGGGAATAAACAGAAATTCTCTAACTTATCTCGCGCGTGGTGATATCTGTCGTATGCAACTCAACAGAGTAACAAACAGCAACAAATCCCGTAGAAAAGCTCTGGCCATGGTTGTCCAACTGGTGAATCCGTATTATTTGTACCAATCATATAGTCCTCAGCAGTGGACGGGATTTACTCACTATGTTTCTGGATTTCGCACGGAGGTTCGATGGGTGATTATCCCCATCCCCTAGCTTGCGCATCCGCTCATTCATCAACGAAACATTACATCACGGTATGTTTTGATGGGCGGGCTGGAATAGCTTTAAATCGAGCGGGATTCAGGCGGGATTCCACATCGGCACTCATACCTTACTCATACTAGTCATAGGCCTCGATTGTGATTTTGGCGAATAGGGTCATACGCCATCTAGCGATAACGTCAAAACCAATGTCGCGAATTGGTTGCTCTTCTACGTGCTCATGATGCCTTCAATCCGGCCGCTATCTAGCGTCCGACCCCAACTGCTTACACCTCCCTCGGTTCACAGACTTCGGTTTGTTTATGCCGTTGTCATATCAGTGTTCTCTTCGCCCTGGCTCTTCTCGTCGGGATGTTAGCAGATATCTGTGCAAAGCAGCAGTCACCTGGGATAAGGAAAAGAAGCACGGATTAGTATGACCGAGTTCAATACAATGATATTGTGCCTTTGCAACTTGGCATTATTTAGGTACGTATGATAACAACTTCCCGGAGCTTCCAATACTATATGCTTCGTTGTGGAGCATGTGCATCAGTGCGGCTTATCTTCCCGCACCAGTATATCATTTCGGAAAATTTCTCTTTTCGCCTGCTTGTGCCCTTCTTTTCAAGTCTTTAGCTGCTGCGCTTATAGAATGGCCGGACTGCAGCCTGATGCGCTCGATGAACTGGTGGCAACTCATATTGTCACTCACAACGAGTATGAAATGAAGAAGGAACACCCCGAGTTGGATGTCGCCAGTGCAGAGTCGTTCGAGCCGGATGGTATCCATGATGGATTAGAGTTCCCCACAGAAGCAGAACGGCTCACCCTTAGGCGGGTATCCGATACCCTTCCATGGGCTTCATATCGTGCGTGAACCAATTTACACTACCTATGTTCTGCGACTGAGAATGAATATCGTGTGCAGTGATTGCCTTTGTGGAACTTGCTGAACGATTTTCGGTGAGCAGTCTATATCTGTATGAACGTACGATTTACTCGACCACTCTCCTAGTATTATGGCGCTTCTGTCGTATTTGTATGACACTTCCGATCTAGTGACGATTCCATACAGAGCGTACTGAAACAATTATTACGTAGACAAATTTTATACAGCAGCCTCTACCTGACGGTTCACACACTGGTGCTGGGGGTGGCGGCAATGGTCAATCCGGTGCATTGGGAAAAGGACAACAGGCGTCGAGTGGCCTTGTTACATTCTACGGGTAAGTTTCGAATGGTTTATATAAATCTCGCCACGATTAACTCCTGTTTTTCCAGTTTTTGGGCCTACGTTGTTCCGCTGTTGTACGTACATTCTGTGCCCCCCATTTCGTCTATTCATATTCCTTGTTATATCAGAGGCGCTTACATCGCCGATGCCCATTGGGGTAGATACAAGACTATCTTTTGGGCGATTATGATTGCCCTAGTCGGACATATCATCCTGATTGTGTCCGCTGTTCCCGGTGTTATTGAGAAGACTGAGGGAGCTACTGCTTGTTTTGTCATAGGCATGATTGTAACCGGATTTGGTGAGTTGTCCTTTAAAGGGAGGGTAGTATGTTGCTAAATGCGGCGCTGGTCAAATTAGGTACAGGACTTTTCAAACCTAATATTTCACCTCTGGTTGCAGAACAATATCGCAAACAAAAACTGTTCATTCGTACTCTTGAATCTGGCGAACGGGTCATTGTGGATCCTGTGTATACAGTTTCCCGAGTGTACATGGTACATCTCTTTTTTTTCCTCAGTTTTTCCTATCAATACTTCTTCCCCTCAGTACTTCTACTTGTTCACAAACATCGGTGCATTGGTCGGTCAAATTTCCATGACCTATGCTGAGAAGGCGAGAATGATCATTAAGTCGCGGTAATTCCTTTTGCTGACATGCCTCTCTTGAAGTATATCGGATTCTGGCTAGCCTACACGCTACCCACAGCAGTTTTCATGCTCTGTCCAATCGTTATGTTCTTAGGTCGCAACAAGTATCAAAGATCACCTCCAGAAGGTTCTGTACTTGCAACTGCATTGCATCTTTTTGCCTTTGCTGCACGAGGTAGATGGAGCTGGAATCCCGTCAAGCTATGGAACAATTTCAACACCGATGATTTCTGGGAAGGAGCTAAACCCAGCCGCGTGGCAAACAAGCCTAAATGGATGACCTTTGATGACCAATGGGTGGATGAGGTTCAGCGTGGCTTGAAAGCTTGCGCCGTTTTTACTTGGTATCCGATATATTGTGCGTCCAGGACCTTCAAAGCGAGATCAATAATTTTGATAGTCTTGTGTAGGGCTGTCGTACAATCAATTAACGAACAATCTGATTTCACAAGCTGCTACAATGGACGTTCATGGAGTACCGAATGATGTTCTGGGCAACTTGGATCCTCTAGCTCTCATCATCTTCATCCCCATCTGCGATCTCCTTGTAAGACTGCTTATTTTCTTGAATTTGTCAATTCTAATTCTTTGCCCCCATATAGTTCTTCCCTTTCCTGAAACGTGTCGGTATCAACTTCACTGCTCTCAAGAAGATCACTGCCGGATTTTTCACTGGAGCTCTTGCGATGATATGGGCCACCGTCGTTCAGTATTATATCTATAAGGCAAGTTGTATGCAATGCGCGCGCAAGGGACCTTGTTCTTACTTGGTCATTAAATATTGAATTCCCAGACTGACCCCTGTGGTAATATGGCAGACTCGCTTTCTTGTGAATCAGTGTCGCCACTCAATGTCTGGATACAAACTGGATCGTACGTCTTTAAGGCTGGTATAAATTATTTACCACTAACATTCCACTTTTTCCGTTGTTCAGATATGTACTAGTTGCCTTCTCTGAGATTTTTGCATCCATTACGGGTCTGGAGTATGCTTTCACGAAAGCCCCGAAGAACATGCGATCTCTTGTAATGAGTGTGTTCTTCTTCCAAAGTGCCCTTGGGTCAGCCCTCTCGGAGGCATGGTTGCGTACGTGTTTCTCGATAAATACTTGCATCATCTAATCACACCTGCTATCAGCTCTGCTTGTTGACCCCTTGCTCACCTGGAACTATGGTTCTATTGCAATTATATCAACAGTTGGTGGGGTCCTTTTCTGGCTTTCCGTCAGAAAACTGGATATCCAGGAAGACAAACTCAACAATCTGGCTACGGGCCACATACATGCACAAGATCACCCAACTAACGAGAAATCTGTTTGAACGATGTCTATATACGCCCATTTATTTTACAAAATAAATATATCGGAATGCAAAAAGGGAAGAGATGAGGGGGTGACAATGTCTCTAAGAAATGACCTTTGCAAGGAGAAGGTGAATCCATAAATGCAAATATGTTTTTACAGCACTTAGGTGGCCCCGGCGCAGTGGCCCTACGCTACGGAATTAACACAAGGGAAAAGTTGGTTCAATTACATGCACAAGAGTATCGATGCAAGCTAGCTAGTCAGATATTCTACAATGGACACAGAGAAATTTTACAAAAGGGAAGAACACGACAAAGAAACTACAAGATAAAAACAGGAGAACAAGAGGGAAAACCACTCAGAAACAGAATGATGATTCGGAATCTCAAAGCAGAATACGTGAAGTAAAATATAAATCTCAATCGCGTTCAGCGTTTGCCGAGATGTCCAGGGTAGATGAGTTGTCCCACTCCTAGACCTTTAGCCAGACCCGTTGTAGCACTGTTCAATCCAGGCCCAAGGTCGACATCAGCCTCAGTCAGAGGCGAGAGGTCTACAACAATGTCATTACCAGATGAGTTTCCGTTACGAGTCGAAGGCACGGGGCCAGAGTCATCAGGGCAAGGTTCGTCGCCAGAAGAAGACGGAGGAGGAGGAGGAGAACTAGACGACCCAGACAAACCGTTCCCGTCACAGTCTTCTTCGCGTTTTCCATTAACATAGTGACCAGGATATATAACCTCTCCTAATCCAAGACCTTGAGCCGTTCCCGTCGTCGCACTGTTTAATCCAGGCCCTAGGTTGACATCGGCCTTGGCCAAAGGCGAAAGGTCCGCGACAATGTCGCTGCCAGAGGAGCTTCCGGGCGACTGAGCACTAACAGATTTTGGGCCGGAGGGGCAAGTGGATGTCGATTCGGATCCGGCTCCAGTTGAAGGGGTAGAAGGACTGGGAGGAGGAGGAGGGTACGAGGAAGAGGATCCACTACCATCTTCACAGTCACAGTCTTGATCGCGCTTCGCGCTAACGAGGTGACCTAAATGAATGATAGGCCCCAGTCCGACGCCACCAGCAAGACCAGCAACTGCTTCATCTAGACCGGTTCCAAGGTTGACGTCAGCTTCTGTCAACGGCAGCAGGTCAACGACGAGATCATTTCCGGTGGAACTTCCACTTCCAGAGGGTTTCGGGACAGCACTAGAGTCAGAGTCATCAGGGCAAGGTTCATCGCCTTCGGAAGAAGACGACGAATGCGTAGGAGTCGGCCAGGGTGTAGAAGAAGAAGGTTGAGGGGTCGGCGAAGGAGAAGAAGAAGAAGACATAGAGTGTGAGCCAAATCCAGATCCATTTCCATCACAATCTTCGTCGCGTTTGCCATTAACAAGATGTCCAGAGTGGATGATACTACCCAAACCGAGACCTTCAGTAGCTCCTGTAACTGCACTATCCAATCCAGGCCCTAGGTTGACATCGACGCTAGCCAGAGGTGAAAGATCAGCAACAATATCGCTGCCAGAGGAACTTCCGGGATGAGGAGGATTGGATCCAGAACCAGAAGAACAAGAGCTACCTGATGAGGTAGATCCTGACCCCGCACTAGGAGATGCAGTAGCGGAAGGTGGAGTCCAGGTAGTGAAAGATCCTGTCCCATGAAAATATCAGCAAACAAATTTTCTGTGACGAAGCCATCATAGCGTACCAGTACCAGTACTAGTAGAGCCGTGTCCATCTTCGCAATCACAATCTTCTCCACGTTTCTCATTAACGAGGTGACCTAGATGAACGATAGGCCCCAATCCCAAACCACCGGCAAGGCCAGCAACAGCACCATCAAGACCAGGTCCAAGGTTGACATCAGCTTTTGCTAATGGCGAAAGGTCAACAACAAGATCATCTCCAGCGGTGCCAGATGGGTTTGGGACAGCGCTAGGGTCATCAGGGCAAGGTTCATCACCTGCCGAGGAAGATGGTAAAGGAGTAGGAGACGGCCAAGATGTGCGAGACACTGAAGAAGATGGTGAAGGCGTTAATGGAGCGGTGGTGTAATGTGAGCTAGATCCGGATCCATTTCCATCACAATCTTCTTCGCGTTTTCCATTGACAAGATGTCCGGAATGGATGACCCCACCCAACCCGAGACCTTCAGTGGTCCCCGTCACTGCACTGTTCAATCCGAACCCTAGGTCGACATCAGCACTAGCTAGAGGAGAAAGATCGGCAACAATATCGCTGCCAGTGGAACTGGAACTTCCGGACGAAGAAGCAGGATCAGATCCAGGCGAACAAGTGCTGACCGACCCTGACGGAGAGCTGGGACTTGCACTAGACGAGGGAGAACCAGATCCCGTACCAGCCGAAGGAGTAGAAGATGGGCCAGTCGAGGTAGAAGATACTGTTCCCGATGGAAGGCTGATTAATAATTTATCAATGAAGAAAACATGTAAGTACGCACCGGTACTAGTAGAATTGTGCCCATCTTCACAATTACAATCCTCATCGCGTTTACTATCAATGAGGTGTCCAGGATGAATAAGCTTTCCAAGTCCTAGGCCCGCAGCAGTTCCGGTTGTTGCACCATCCAAGCCAGGTCCAAGGTTAACATCAGCGTCAGCTAAGGGTGTGAGATCAGCAACAATATCGCTCCCAGCCGAGCTTCCTGATGAAGGAGCTGGGGAGCCAGCATCATTGGAGGAAGAGGAAGAAGACGAGGGGGTAGCAGAATGGGGTGAGGGAGGTGCGGAACCTTCACAGGGATCCTGAGATCGCTTACGAAGTCCAAGGCTACCCAAAAGACCGTTGGTCAGGTCACCGTAAGTACCAGAAGCACTCGAAGATCCGGAAGTGGGGCATGAGGTTGTTGGCGCGGTTGGAGGTGGAGGAGGGTGATCTTGGCTACTACCGCTGCCATCCTGATTACAGCCGCAGTCTTCGTCTCTGTTGGAAAGAACGGTGGAGATCGGAGAGGATGCTCCTACCGAAGGAAGAACGTGAACAAAAATGTACAAAATAGCTTATCCATATATATAAACTCACCAGTAAGATCGCTAAGAGAACCAAGGTCGGTGAGTTCTTTGAGAGAAGATGGGCTCGTAAGACTACTGAGGGTACCAGAATTTGAAAAATTGTCAAGACTGCCTATTGTACTCGACAATGAAAGGTCAGTGGTGGAGCTAGCGAGCGGTGCATCCGGAGTAACATGTGTTGCGGGGTCAGAACCAATCCTCGTGGCCGAGCTGGGTAGAACCACTGGAACAGGAGCTCCAAGAGCCACTCGGGGCACAATACGGCTTGAAGGTACACAGCCACCCGTGCCAGCGATATACCCTTTGGCGCATTCGTTTGCAACGCACTGACCATCTTTGCAGCGGTGACTGAGTGCATGAGGAGACGAGACTGTAGAACAGTCTTGGCCTCCAACAGTCGCACTAGTCTGTGACCAAGGGTGTGCATATAAGCAAGCGCCACCTAATCAAAAGACGGAAGTTAGGAAATGTATCTTGATATGATCAGATACTTACAGCTGTCGTCAGAAGTTTTAATGTCAACGCATTCAAAAGCACGGTCAGAGTCACCAGGAACACCACAAACTCGTTTGTCACCGCAGTATGCTTGAGCGTCGGCAAACGTGAGTTCCTGAGCTGCGCGTTTTTTGAGTGAGCGAGGAAGAGATGATGGACGGCCACCGCAGCCCTTAAAAAAGGAAAACGCGTTAGAAGAAGGCTATATGCATCTGAAACGCGACTCACATGGGGGAAATAACCGCAGACGCCATTACAAACTGAATTGGGAGGAGGGCAGACGCATTCACCACCAGACTTGATAAAGCCAGAGTCGCATGTGCACGAGCATGGATCCTCGGTAGTGCAAGCACGGTGAGCGTGAGCCGGGAGGGGATTGCAGGCCGGTTGGGATTTAAACTGCACAAGCCTTGGTAAAAGAGAGATATACCAAAAAATGTGAGCAGGACTTACGAAGGTTTTGAGTTCAGCTTCAACCAGAGCCCGAAGACCGAGAATATCGAGGCCAACGTAAGTATCCAGAAAGATATCGAGATCCTGTATAAGGCGGGTTAGTTAACGAATGATGAAACACGCCGTATGCCTTTCCTTTAGACAGAGACAGAGATGAAGTCCAACAAAAAGTTCCTCGAGCAGCGGGTTGCCATCGACGACTGCGTCGAGGTTGATGCAGATATCAATCAAGTCGCGCGACGAGATGTGCTGAGGACGATACTGGCGTTGAGAAACAACTTCTCGTTCGTGCAAAGCGAGATGATGTCCAGCCTCTCTATGACGACGACGAGCGTCGACAGAAGAGCAGAAAAGAGGAAGAGAGAAAAGGAATGTGGGAATGAGGTTTTTCAACCTCATCTTCGCAGAGAATTTTTTGGGATCTGTTAATGAAAGTGGGGGCGAAAGGACGGTGGTGGAAGTTGAACGAAAGAGTTCTGGGGACCCTCTGTTTGAGGAGAAGTCTTTATATATCGCAAATGGTTTAAAAATACGCTCAAATAATTGCTTGGACTAAAAAGTCAATAAGCTTGCCTTATTTGTACTGACGTGCTTCCTTTTTGACTTTACAGGTCGCAACGAAATGACCGCCGTCAAACATATGCGGAGCGGAGATATTCTAGATCCTGGATAGTAGTGAGTGAATCGGAGTTTATTTCTTCCGCATATACTCGAGGATGTGCAGTGAATCAAGTAAACTCCGCTTCTTTACAACGAGGAAGTAATTCCAACGATGTTAGAGGTACAACGAGAGAGCCGAATGACGCGAAAAAGTCGACAGAACACCCGCTGGCACTCTTCTTTTCAATTTCCATCGGGGCATATGCATCGTATTCGTAGCCGAACGGTGTCAATGAAGTTCATTCTGGTGACAAGTAGAGACCTGCTTTAATAATGTTTGATCATTAAATTTGAGTCGTAGTAGAAGAACACAGTTGCGAGAGCCTATACCTACACCTACACCTAACTACGTCAATCTTTCTTTTCAATTTTAGGATCTCGTCCAACTCCTGCCTCGAACTTTACTGGGGGACACGACATTGGTCACAGCAATGGTCATCTCAGCTGGGAGCAGTAGGACGCTACTTCAAATTTTCAGGTCGAGCTCTAGAAAAGAATTCAAATTGACATACAGTCTTCTTACGGGTGACGCGCATTCGACGAGCCCTCTGAATCATGTCAACAATGAATGCTCCGGATAGTCGTACCCCAAACCATGACCGATGATGAGCGGTGACCGTTAAACGAAACGTTGAACATTGAAAATGATCTTCAGTTTGTATGTCGCAAGCTCCTAATAAAGAAAATCGCAGCACGCCAGGTTGGAAAAAATCACGTGCTCAATACTCATCTTTCATGATCACCCGGTCCCTCTACTCGTAACTCCTACCAAGTCTGTACCAATTAGAACCACAAAGTACACTAATATCGACTCTTTATGTCCAACCTCCCACCAGACGCAATATATAATTCCTTGTTGAACTTCGGTTTACCCCAAGGCTCAGTGACCCTCGATGACTTTTCGCGTATCTATCGACACGGTGGACCTCTTCAAGACGCGATTCTATTCATTAGTGAACATTTCAGAGGGAGGAGAGGTATACACGAGGCGCGCAGTGGCCTGTTTTGGTGAGTCCTGGCTGCGCATCGGGCCATAGTATAGCGTATACCGTGTGCAGTCCATCTAACATGCGCCAATTCTAGCGCTTCAGAATCTCGCGATGAATCACAAATAAATCCGGCTCGTCTAACCGGAAATATCGCATCTTTGCGGCTAACCAAGTCTAAGAAGGATGCTGAAATGTATTCAAATGTGCTTCACAATAAAATGAAAGTGGCGGAGGAAACGCGTATGTTATCGCTCTTAGTGATGTTGAATACACCCTGACTCAACACATCGACATTCCACCTATCATATCATTCAAAAACTTTGGCCCTACTCGTACTCTGAACCGTGCCCAGAAAAACAGATCAATATCTTCAAATCACAGCTCACAGCGCAAAGACAGGTAGATCTGTTGTTGGGAATCCTGGAGAAAAAGGAAAAAGAAAGGATCAGACAATTTGAGGATATATGTCGTTTGTTGATCGAACTGAAGAGGCCCGTTATCCTTATTCCTACTTCTCCCAATCTCCTGACATGTTCTGCGATCTATTCTCAAGGAAAGTCCCTCATGGCCAAAGTGCAATATCCAAACTCGAAGAAGTCATACAGTTGATACAACTTTTTGAATGTGAACCCTCCCCATCTGGCCCAAATTCGAATTTGAACTTGAAAAAACCACGCCAAACTCAGGATGCGCTCCTGGTATGACCTTAGCGGCACCATAAACCCCATTTCTCACTCTCGTGAACATATATTTTGACAGGTGTTGAACGCATATCACGTCTGCCTCGCGAGATTAGCGGCACAATCTACTCAAACTCTTGAAACCGCTGAAAACACACGAGATACGCGGGCTCGCCCCCACTCCCCTGTCCCGTCTGACACAGTTTCAACGCGAAACGCAGCTAGGAAACCCTCCGTCCCCGTTGCCAGTAACAATGCCAACGTGGTTGTTACTCCGAGTGCAAGTGCTGAAGTCCAGCTTCGAGCTTTGGTCGCTCGAAAGCTAGGTGTGGAAGGTGGCAACAAGGACCCGGAAGTGGAACGGGTTTTGTAAGTGAAATTTCTGTCTCAGTTTCCTACTTACATACCCAGAACTATATCTGCACTCGTACCGCACTCGTCCAACCTGCGTCCAACGATATTCAGATGTGCTTTTATTCTGAATTTATGCTAACGACCGAACATCATAGCCAAGGATTCATTAAAGTCGCGAAAGCTCGAGCCAGAAACCAAGTTCGATACACCGGCAATATGGGTATTGGAGAACCAGTTTCGGAGGAAAAATTGGATACGTTAGCGGCTGAGGTGGTGAGTAGATGCTTTCAATTCAGGAACAACTCTTATGGACCCCGTCACTCTATATTACATTATTCTTTCCATTTTACTCGATTCCTTCCGCATAACGCATACAGAATAAAAAAACCCAGATCCTGCAACATGCTTCTGACCTTTCACTTGAACTGGCTTGTGGTACTGAACATGCACTCGTAACAGTAAGGCATCTCTACCGTCGTCTGAAAGAGAAGTTGACCGTCTTTGCAGATATCGAATTTCCAAAAAACGACAATATCGTCGTTTGAAGAAATCCTGAACTCTCGATTGAGTTCCATACGCAGTTACATCGATCACCTTCGTATCTATGTCGTAGCGGATTCTCAGAGAGACGCTCAACAGGGTACCCAGAACTCAGAGTCGCTTGTCCCAAACAAACCCTCGACGCGTGTAGAGCCCGATTTCGGTCACGAAGTGAGAAAGATCTTGGGACTGAGCGAGGCAGAGGTACGATTGAGATCAAAAATTCAATGCATCAGAGTTGCCTGAACTATGCGTTTGATGTACGTTCGCACTACAAAGACCTCCAAGAAAGTGCTTGAAGAGATCGGACGATTAGTCAACACTAGTACGTCCTTTTCACGCCGGCACTGATCCAACCCCTTTACAATTTGCGAATTCTTGCTGTGCATACTACAGTACAGCACAAATCTCGATACCTCGAAGCGATGCAAATTCGCTCTCGTGATGTTTCATCCTCCCAACGCGCAAGAGAAACAGAAACAATAGGTGACCTCTTCTCGACATTGAATTTAATCCCCCCTTTCACTCACCATCTTTTTTTCACTGTTCCACTGACAGCATCCTACGAATCGCAAAAGCAACAGATAGAAGACACCATCGAAAAACTCTTGATCCGTAAGATTGATAAAGCGGACTCGCTGGGGCATAGCTTGGTGCAGGATATTGAGGCGCTGTTGATAGGTATCGATGATATTGTAGGGCATGGTAACTCCGGGACCCGGAGAGGGACGACTGCAATTTTAAAAACATGACCATAGTACGAACACATTCCAATCATACTCAAAAGTCACAAAAAACCAATATGGACATGCTCAAGAGTGGCCTGTTCATGCTTCACAGTTCAATTTGTTGGTTTATTCAATAGCATGGACCGGCTACATCTCAGGTATACATAGGGCTTGGCTTGGGAGATACTACTAAGAGTGAATTTATTTGACGCAGACATAAAGTAAAGGGACCGGGGATGGTTTAAAAAACGAGATAGAAATCAATGCATACAGAAGAACATGGTACCATGATGCTTCATCGCATGCAGTCAACGTTCTACCACCTACGTTGAGGGGTGAGTCTTGAAGAAGTCTTCCCTTATCACATGAGCGCGATGGTTGTATTTCTACACAATGATGTTAACGACTGAAGTTCTCAGATAAGGTGGCAGTGAACACTCACCTTCCTTTCTTCAGCGGGCAAAGCTTGCCAAGCTGCTCCTGCATTCTTAGATAGTTGTGGCAAACTCATGTCGTCCGAAGGAGTAGTCTGACGGTATTCGCTGTAGAAGCTGGATTGAAGCAATATTAGACACTACATCGCAACGGGTGCAGTCGCTAAGATATACTTACTAGATAAAACCATTGGTGGGGGGCGATTTCATGCTTTTCGGTCTTCGTATCAGGCGTTTCCCCTTCTCCTTCCTCTGAAGGTTGATCTGACGAACATATCCAGGAGGAAGTGAGCGGAACCACTGATCGTATCGTTTCTCGAAGGCCTCCTTGTTTGCTTGGATGGGTACGGAGTAAGGCTAGTAAAGGAGCGAATTAGTTTGGTTGGCAACATATGTGAGATAGAGTAACAGACCTGCTTCTGAGCATCGGACAAAGCATTCCATTCCTTCGAAGCAGTCTTAATGAGGTCCCTCACGGGGATCTTGTTTTGCAGGCCATTGGCCATATACTCCTTCGTAAACACGGCGTATGCCGTCGTACCGTGTCTCTTGGGTACAACCATCAATTTTCGGTCGACTGTGAGAGTTTGGATAAAGGATGAATTATGCTCTGAAGAGGCAGAGGAATAAAATCATACATACACTTCGGCTTTACATTAACTTTCTTGACGCGCTCTATTGGGGTAGCCTTTTTCTTCACCGCAGGGACCTTCTTCGCCCTTGTGCCTTTAGTCTTCGGCTTGTCTACATCTTTGGCCTTGACCTTCGGCTTGGCTTTAGTCGTTGGCAGATGCACAGAGGCAGTAGTCAAAAAAGTACGGAAGGATAACGCTGTCGTACGCGAGAATACTGGAGCTGCTAAGGGACGCGTAAGGCGAGTTCCAGCAAGACGAAGTGCAAATTTTGCACTGAGAAGAGACATCATCGAATAAGAGGGGATGAAGGCGAAGCTTTGGACAAAAAGGAGAGGATCAAGTCAGTACTAGTAGGAAGGAAAACGAAAGCTAAATCGAGACCGTGGTTTATCTGATCATGTGACTGATTACATACTAATGTCAGGGGGTCTCAGCAATGAGCGATCCTCCACCTGTCCTCCACTTAACTTTCACAATGTCTGCGCCAGTCGTGGTTTCAGAGCCTCCTATGTTTAACCCGTCGTCACTTCCTGTAGCACAGCTAGAGTCATTGCGCTTCAAAGCCAATCAGATCATTGAATCTATCAAAGCGTTACAAATGAATATTGATTTCCATCCCACTGCAATATCATCTTGGCCTGATATATTATCCAAATACAACCTCCTGCTATCTCAAACACACAACTTCTCCTCCTCTCTTTCTACCCCACTTCCCTCCAGTGTATCTACGAATGGTGCAACATTTGTTAATGGCACCGGCACAGGCTCTAGTACCAAGTCTAGTCCATTCGAAAAGATTGCACTACATCCCCGTGTAGCTGTAACAGATATTCAACTTGACACAGAGATCATTCCTCTCCTGCGTAATCAGCAGACTACTGACGTTCTGAACGTGGAAAACGACATCGTACGCAGATTGTCAGAACATATGGTAACTCGTGGTTCGGTCGGCGTACTGAGCGGAGTGCCCATTCCGCCACCACCATCCCATTTGCACTCTTCCGGCACCAGTACATTCGGCTCAACTTTTTCTGCTGCTCATCTTGCTCATCGCAAACCAGAGTACGAAGACGTTCTGCAGGAATGCGAGCTGATCCGTGCTGATCATGACCGTCGTGCTGATCGCGCAGTGAGGGCCGTTTTGCTTTTGCGAGAAAAATTCGAGTGGAAAACTAGGGTTGCAGTGGAAGTGGAAGAACCGGAAGAGTTGAGCTGGGATCCCGCAGGAAGGCGAGGGTCAACTCAGATGTCTGTACAGGTTGAGGAGGAGGAGGGCGCAGAGTCGGAAGGGGATGAAGGGAGCAGCGAGGAGGATGAAGTAGAAGGTCATCTTGTGCGGGATGATACAGAGCCTGCGGTGTCTACGCAAATAAGCGGCGACACAGACATGGGTTGAACACAAATCTCGGCTCCATCACGTTACATCTGGCAAAATTGGCAGAGGGGGCGGAAGGCAGTTGAGACCAACCTCTGCGGGAGATATTGCAAGCTGATCTACTTCTACTGACTAAACCAGAAGGACGAGCCAACGACGTTTCTTGAGGATTTTTGCAATTCATCAGATATATGTAACCTCAAGATTTGCCAGTGACAATGTGGAGGCAGGATCTTTCGTCAACCGAAGCATAATGAGCTGGTATATCCACTACGTATAGCCGCGTTGTATTTGTTTGCCATTCTTTGATAGCGAAACTTGAGAGTCTCGGCCGAAGCAAACGCATTGACATTGGCATTGGCATTGTGCGATACTCTTATAATTGCTTTAGTACTAAATCAGTACCACATACTGAGTAGCAAACCTCGCTACCGGAGTTCCAGATAGTCTACATATAGGTCGTCCCGTCAGCAGTAGTCTGAAAACTGGTGATAATTCCGATCCTTCAATATGAAATGTCGGGATAACTTTACTGAGGGATGTTGGAAAACCCGTGGAATCTGATTGGCTGGCCCGGCAATAAAAGGCAAAACTCGGAACAAGCTATCTCTGACGTCTACTACCATCTTCATTTTTTACTTGCTCGTCGTCTTGGACGATGTTCAACCTCTCCCATCGTACCGCAAATGCCGTGCGGCGGCTGGCTGCTGGTATGGCCACCGCTGCACCCAGAATTGGTGATACCAAAGTTCCGATGTCGCTACTTGAGAAAGGCGCGTATATCAACTACCAAAGGATTGAAGACAATCTAGCTATCGTTCGTGACCGGTGAATATCGATACCTTCTATAAATATCCTACCTCTGATCTGTTTTTCTTCTTTTTTTCAGTCTCAACCGTCCTTTATCGTTGGCAGAGAAGATCGTGTATGGCCACCTTGATGACCCTCATGGTCAGGACATTCAGCGAGGAGTCAGCTACTTGAAGCTCAGACCTGATGTACGCGTGCTTTCTACTCATTACTACTCTAATATTTACAAAATTTGGTGTCCACAGCGTGTTGCGTGTCAGGATGCTACTGCCCAGGTATGAGCGCATTTTTCGCTATTGGTCTATCTACGGTACTTAACTTGATGCTAGATGGCCCTTTTGCAATTCATGTCTGCTGGAATGGACACTGCTGCGGTCCCAACCACCGTACACTGTGACCACTTAATCGAAGCTCAAATCGGCGGTGTGAAGGATTTAGCTCGGGCTATTGACATCAACAAAGAGGTTTACGATTTCTTGGCTACCGCTACTGCTAAGGTGTGGACATCGTTAATATCATTCATAATTGTCTGTTGATACGTTTCCGCGTAGTACGGTCTTGGTTTCTGGAAACCCGGTTCAGGTATTATTCACCAGATCATCCTCGAAAACTATGCATTCCCCGGAGGCATGATGATTGGTACAGACTCTCATACTCCTAATGCCGGGGGGCTTGGTATGGTTGCTTGCGGTGTCGGTGGTGCCGACGCGGTTGATGTCATGGCTGGTCTTCCTTGGGAGTTGAAGTGTCCAAAAGTAATCGGTGTCAACTTGACCGGCAAAATCAGCGGCTGGACTACACCTAAGGGTGCGTGACACACCATGCGTTTAATCGTTTTCTGACCGCTTTCCATACAGATGTTATTCTCAAGGTCGCTGGCATTCTTACTGTCAAAGGTGGAACGGGAGCTATCGTTGAATACAAAGGTCCTGGTGTCGAGTCATTGTCTTGCACTGGTATGGCCACGATCTGTAACATGGGCGCAGAAATTGGTGCCACAACTTCGATGTTCCCCTTCAATTCTCGGATGAGCAACTATCTAAACGCGACCAAGCGTGGCGACATTGCTAAATATGCTCAACAATTTGCTCACAATCTGAAAGCTGACGAAGGTGCTGAGTATGATCAACACATTGAAATAGTATGTTGCTTCTCCATCTTGCAAGCTAGTTGATACTTATCGCCCTCCGCAGAACCTTTCGGAGCTGGAGCCCCACATCAATGGTCCTTTCACTCCTGATCTCGCTACTCCACTATCCAAATTCGCTGAGGAAGTGAAGAAAAATAACTGGCCTGAGGAACTCAAAGTTGCTCTCATTGGTTCTTGCACGAACTCTTCTTATGAGGATATGTCTCGTTCTGTTTCCATTGTCAAGGAAGCCTCTGCGCACGGCTTGGACGTCAAGAGCAAATTTACCATCACCCCAGGTTCTGAACAAGTTCGTGCTACTATTGAACGCGATGGTCACATTGCTGCTTTTGAGAACGTCGGTGGCCTTGTACTGGCTAACGCTTGCGGACCTTGTATTGGTCAGTGGGACAGGCAAGATGTTAAAAAGGGCGAAGCTAATTCAAGTACGTTTATCTCGGAAATGCGAGCGTGATCAACTATCTGATGTCTTCACATAGTCATCACTTCTTACAACCGTAATTTCACTGGGCGTAACGACGCGAATCCCGCTACTCATGCTTTTGTCGCTTCTCCTGACGTCGTCACTGCCATGGCATTCGGTGGATCCCTTACTTTTAACCCAATGACTGACTCTCTGATTGGTTCTGATGGCAAGCCTTTCACATTTTCCGAGCCTCGCGGCGATGAACTTCCCCCTCGCGGCTACGACCCAGGTCAAGACACTTTCCAGCCTCCTCCCACTGATCGTGCCAGCGTATCAGTTGCTGTTGACCCCAAGAGTGACCGTCTCCAATTGCTACACCCGTTCGCACCCTGGGATGGAAAGACCCCTACCGATTTGCCAATTCTGATCAAGGTCTCGGGGAAATGCAGTCAGTCTTTTCGATCTCAGCCTTTACTCCTGATTCTAAAGAACTGCATTTAGCAACTGATCATATCTCTGCTGGTGGACCTTGGCTTAAATATCGTGGTCACCTTGAAAATATCTCTCGTTAGTAGAACCGTCCTTTACTGTCTACGCCAGTGTTTCTCAACTTTGCTACAGAGAACTGTTTGATTGGTGCAATCAATGCCGAAAACAACACGGCGAATAAGGTCAAGAATCAAATGACCGGCGAGTATGGTGGTGTTCCTCAGACCGCAGCCTACTACCGTGACCACGGCATCAAGTGGGTTGTCGTCGGCGATCACAACTACGGCGAAGGATCCTCCCGTGAACACGCTGCTCTAGAACCTAGATTCCTTGGCGGATTGGCCATCATCGTTAGGTCTTTCGCTCGTATTCACGAAACCAACTTGAAGAAGCAGGGGATGCTCGCCTTGACATTTGCTAACCCAGAGGACTACGAAAAGGTCAAGCCTAGCGACCGTGTCGATATCCTTGGTCTTGATTCGTTTGCTCCGGGCAAGAACTTGACTTTGGTGTTGAGGCATGAGGACGGATCGAAGGAGGAAGTTCCCCTTGCTCATTCCTTCAATGAGGGTCAAATTGCATGGTTCAAGGCCGGCTCTGCTCTTAATCTGGTAATTTTTTTCTAAACTCATCTTGTTTAATATTTACATGGATCACAGATGGCGGCTCAATCCAAGAACTCATAAACTATCCTGTAATCTATGTGCATTGTCAATGCAGAACTACTTGCAATTCGACAGCAGGATGGATGGATTCATAGATGCCCCTACTATTCAAGGGAGGCTTCATTCAACACAGTGGAAGATGTATTAAAATTATGTCCGTTTCGGCTCTATATCTTTCTTCATCCCAATTGCTTCAGCATTATGTTTCTTCGTTGTCACTTGAACCTTGTACGCTACTGCTAGAGTTGTGTAGGTATAATGACCATGAATAAATGAAGGTTAATCAACCTCCTCCGAAAGCGCTTATTAGGCGCCTGTAGAACTAAATTTTTTTTTTCTATTTGCAACTTTCACGTTAACCCAGGGTTGACCAATGGACACAGTCTTGTCTTCAGCAACTCCCTCAGCAACCGATGTTAATTCCTTTCTTTCCGCCGCAGAGAAGGAAGCACTCAAGGCGGCTACATTTCAAAGACTGCATCCTCAAATATACTTAAAACGTTTTCTTGAAGAGAAGATCAGACCAGATGGAAGATCTATTGCTGATGATGAGAATGAGGACACACACGCGTGGAGGAATGTCGAAGTAAACGTTGGTGAGACACCAATTTTTTTACTGCTTTTCCAGGATTCTAGAGTCAGTATTTTCGATTGTCGTTTCACCAGGGTCGATAACAACTGCCTCAGGGTCTGCACTCGTTCGTCTAGGAAATACGACCGTTGTATGTGGAGTCAAAGCTGAAATATGTGAACCAGAGCTGGACAATTCAGATGAAGGATTTCTCGGTGAATTCATATCCTTTCTTTCTTATCGCACCCTTGGTCTGATATTTCACATCCAGTTCCTAATGTCGATTTGCCTGCACTGTGTTCACCTAAATTCAAAACCGGCCCGCCCACAGAAGAAGCTCAGGTGCTTTCTGAAAGGTTGAATGAAGTCCTTGGGAATGGCATGATTCCGCTGTCGTCGCTATGTATATATCCAGGAAAATCGGCCTGGGTTCTATATGTTGATGCAACGGTCATCAACTATGACGGGAACGTTTTCGATGCTGCTTTATTGGCCATGGTGTGTGCTTTGAAGAACGGCAAGTGAAGTTCAGGTTGATAATTCTACTCAGTATTCAACGCATCGACAGTCTCTTTACCTCATGCCGAATTTGAACCTGAGCTCAATCGCACGATTTGCACACGTCCAAATTCTGATCCATTGAAGCCCGCTCGCAAATTGATCATAGAGGAGGATCTGGTCCCATTGTCTTTTTCCTTTGGTGTTTTCGCTGGGTCAGTCCTAATATCGCCTTCCTTTTTCATTCCCGCTGTTTCTCTTTGTTCAATCGCTCTATTCATTCAACATTAACGTTATGCATATCTCTTCCAGATCCTACCTCTTACCCGATCCAACCGCCTCCGAAGAATCACTTCTTGACACAACTATCTCAATAATCCTTAACACGCGCGCTCGAATCCTTGCTCTTTCTCAGCTTGGAACCGGTGTGGATAAATCTGAGGCTCCAGGCCAGGGCGTGGCCGATATATCTTATACGCGGGAAGCAGATACATTGGCCAGATGTATATCCCTTGCGAAGAAGCGCAAGGCTATTATAATGAAAAAGGTGTATGATATCTAGGATCGATATCTCATTTGCGGAGACAGCCAAGTCTTCTTACGGCCGACAAACAGCGACCGCAGTGAATATACCCAGGCAATATAATCGTAAGTACACTAGAAGGTGGTACCTTCATGTATGTGGTGGGCGGAACGAAAACTTTCCTACGAACCTTCAAACGAGATTCACGAGCTTAACAAACTTTTGGGGCCAAGAAAGTTGGAAAAATGCACATCCGCGACGGAAGTAATAGTCCTTACGACTATTCCGCCGATACAGTTCGATAATATTTACTAATTTTCACTCGTGCAATAACTTAGAGACTGTAACGATCGAGGTAATATGTCAACATCGAATATTGATCATGGATAGAAATGTTTACTATAAACTACAGTTAAATCACACTTCGTCAAACTGTGGCGGGACCACTCAGAGGAATACTCTTGGCTGCAATTTTGGCAAGATACATCTTAGTTTCGGCCAAAATGACCAATCGACCATCCCCCGCGAAAATCATTTCAGCGGTACTCATGCCCAAAAAGAATTTTCCAAGCAGAGTTCCATCGGGAGCCCATACCTGCGATGTGACATTCAACATCTGGTCATCTTCAATCATTATAGTCGTTACCGAGTCGTTACTGACCTGAGTTCCATCAGCGCACCCGCTGTAGATATTACCATTGCTGTCCAGTTGAATCCCATCAGGGACTCCCGCGTCAGCGTAAGCTAAAACTCGTCGATTTTTGAATGCATGAGTAACTGGATCCACGTCGAAGGCATAGCTTGAGAAATGTTTTTTTAGAAGCCAGAAAGTGCAATAGTATATCAAACACACATAGAGGCCGGTAAAGTCAGATTGTTTCCGAGAAATCCGCCGGACGCCCCAGTATCAGAGCTGGGAAAACGTACAACGTCATGTTGCTTGTACTCGCACACAATGGTAAACTCACACATAGACAGTATTTCCGTCAGGAGTGAACGCTATCCCGTTGGGTTTATTGAACCCATCTGCAACAACTCGCACTGCGCTGGTGACTGGGTCAAATCGGTAGACTTGAAATGGCATGAGGGGAGCCGGGCGGAAAAGGTTGAGAAATCCATAACTAAATTAGCAATAGCATGAGGTCGTCCCGCTTGAGTGAAAGAGGCACGCACTCTACATCTGTAAAGAATAATTTTCCGTTTGTTGGATGAACCTTGATGTCATTCAAGGAGACAAATTGTCGACCAAAGTAATTGTCCAGCAGCACGGTAGCATTATAAGGGGGCAATGGGTTCACAAGCACGATAGAAGGTGGTAAAGATCCACGTCCAGATGTGACTAGGAGCAAAGATGAGTTGTATGGCCCTGTTCCTCCGTTTGTCATCTGATACCAGTCGTATTTTAGTGAAGATGCAGATCTGAGCCTGAGGTAAAGCAAGTGTCAAACCTGTATGCTGTCTGAGAGATTCAGCTATACGAATATAGACGAATATACATCAACATATATACAACGTTGACACCTCTGTGAACTTACTTGAGTTATAGGAACATTGACTGGCCCCGTTGCATTCACGGATAAAGCCGCCTCAACTTCCCTCATACTAATTTTGCTAATTACATTGTTGTGGTTGAGGTCGCTCATTCCAAGAGGACCTAGACTCCGCATTTAGAAACCTTCGGCATAGTTGGTGAGTGACGCTTACCTCCATCATTTGAAGAAAAGAAGACCTCATCGGTAGGTTCATTGTAGACAGGTGCTTCATGTGCAAAAGCAAATGTCGCGTTGGACGCGATCTCACGGAATGATGGAGCATCTCCAAGGATGGCCAAAAATCTTTGGTCGAAAATCTGGAAAAATGGTGGTGTAGTCGAGGTTGGATTGAACAACACGGTGAAGGAATCGTCGCGGAAGTCTGCATTTGGACCCATCACGGCGAACGAGCGGGGATCAACAAACTATAAAGCAAAGATTCAGGATCTGGTGCAAAAGAAATAACATACAAGCCCACGACAGCTTGAGAAGGCAACTGCGTCTCGTTAACACTGGCGAAAATGCCTGTGAAAGCGGTAACAACAGCGATACTGGTGACAATCCTAAACAGGCCCATCGTCATGGCTAAGAGTAAGGAGGAAGAAGAATCCTTAGAGAGGATCCCAGGCTTTGTAGGATCCAACGATTGGCTGTACCGTGTGACAAGAGGAAGGTAGTATGACCCAAGAATACTGGAGACGGGGAGGAGGAGGGACCTCTCTCAATTGACCCAGAGTCCCAGAGTCAGGTTTGATGATGTCGCTGAAGCTCGCTTGCCAGTTTACGCACAATAGCGCACAATATCCAATGGAAACAGACACATATGATGATGCATATGCAAGGATTCGCCAGCTTCAGGTAAAGAAAAAAATCCCATACACTATTCAAGTGAATCTTGAGTAATAACCATTCCGACTTGACATCACATTTGAGAGGTGTAGAACTTAGTCAATTCAACGAACTCTTGCTGATGCTGAACACAAAGATCCCGGAGCGGCGAAAGTCGTCGGTGTCGCGTGAAGCCACATGGCTCGAGATAATTGCATATCGGAAGAACGCATGTTCTTCTTCCTCTTCCTTCTCACAGTGCCACTCGCAATGCATTATCTGATCATACGTGTTCAAACTTTTCTTCAACGTATTTTCCGGCCTTTACCGTAACATAATGCCCTGCTGTTTTCTGTCGGGAAATATCGTTATGCGTTCTGACCAGTGGACTTCTCTTTGAATGGCTTTTCCAGGTCTTTCCCATTGTGACCAATCCTCGTTGAATTCAGGATTCAGGGTACTATAGGAATGATGATGCTACACGGACTTCCAAATGAGGTGCTGAGCGTGTCAAGCTTTTGCTGGTGTCTGGTTCAGAGTGTATGCCGCAGGTGTGCCGTTATCTCTTTCATAGTTCGTGTCTTGTTCTGATGGATTTTGGCATTTGCAAAGTGCAAAATTTAATATTTTTCAACTTCCGATTGGGCGGACAATCGCCCCAGCCCGCCTCCCTTCAAAATTTTTGCCCAAAGATATGATAATCTTGACGGCTCAAAGTCGGTATTAAACTTATCCTAATCCGGGTGTTTTAATGGTGATAGAAGATGCCCCTTCTTTTCCAGGACTGCTTAAAAACTGGAATGCTATGAATGCAGCGATCTCGGTCGGAATCAACACCTGGACCGCGTCCATGCTTTTTGTTGACTAAATATCATACTGCTATTCGGTGCAACCTGGTGCAATCTATTTCTACTTCTACGGGAATATTCCTTCTCTGTTTTGACGAACGCGCTCTATTGACCGAGCCACCATCTCCAATATTGCAACGCTGCCTCTTGTGTTGTCTGATATGTCGACGTTCACGAAGGATTTCCCAACTATCACTGGTTTACGATGGTTCAATATCGCTATCCTTAGTATAACGCCGTCGATTGCCCTCGCTGGCTCGTTATTGGTTCCTTTTCGATCCCAAACAGTGTGGTTCTCGGTCCTTCATTATGTATTTACCATGCTGGGTGAGAACCTCCTTTTTTCCCCTTGTTCGTTCTGACTTCCTTGCCAATAGGCATTACCGCCGGTAGGCTTCGACGTTTGGTCTTCTGAGGCATATAATACTCACGCACACAACCTTGGAAGGCTATCATCGCCTGTGGTCTCACAGAGCCTATACTGCTTCCCTTGCTCTCCAATGGTTCTTGATTATCGGTGGAACCAGCGGTGTTCAGGGGTCTTGTTACTGGTGGGCTCGAGCTCATCGATCCCATCATCGACATACCGATACTGACTTGGATCCATACGACTCCAAGCGCGGTCTTTTTTGGACTCATATAGGTTGGATGATTTTTGAAACAAATCTACATACCGGAACAGCAGATATCTCGGACCTCAAAAGGGACCCACTCATCCAATTCCAACATCGCCAGTATTTTTCGCTTGCGCTATTGTTCGGAATTGTGGTCCCGTGGGTCATTCCGGGGGTTTTCTGGGGCGATTGGTGGGGAGGATTCTGCTTTGCCGCTGCTTTACGGCTCACTGTGGCACATCATGTACGTCGATGGTCACATCCCAAATCGATAAATCATTTACTGAACGAGTTCTGAACAGAGCACATTTTGCATCAATTCGATCGCGCATTACCTTGGATCAACACCGTATGATGACAGACTAAGCCCCCGTGATCATCTACTATCAGCTTTATTGACAATGGGTGAAGGATATCACAATTTTCATCACCAATTTCCTATGGATTACCGCAATGCGTATATGTGGTATCAGTACGATCCTACGAAGGTCGGTCTTGGCTGATCTTTACATTCAATTCTTCTGACGTCCCAAAGTGGTTCATTGCATTTTGTAGAACAATTGGCCTTGCAAGAAATCTACAGAGATTTCCGAGTAATGAAATCCAGAAGGGTGCCCTTACCATGCAATTGAAAGCTCTGAAAAAAACTCAAGATTCGGTCAAATGGCCGGCTCCAATTGAAGAAATTCCAGTTGTCAGTTGGGAAACATGTGAGTATCATACCACATCGAAAGGCATACTCAAATAAATTTATCCAGTCCAAGAAGAGTCGAAATCGCGCACACTCATCCTCGTTTGCGGCTTCATTCACGATGTTTCGTCATTTATTGAACAACATCCTGGAGGCCCTCACTTGCTTACACAAAATTCAGGTCACGATATGACTGCTTCGTTTTTCGGAGGGTTTTATGCCCATTCGAACGCTGCCCATAACGTACGATTCTTTCAATTATTTCGCATTGCGCTGCTACTTATTAAAAGCTCACAGTTACTAGCAATGATGCGAGTGGGGATACTCGCTGGGGGTGTAGAAATGCCCGCGGAGCGTGCGATCCCTCCCTCACAACAGTTGTATATCGCGGAAAGACTTCGACAATAGATATAGATATCTCCTTATGATACCCTCGCATAGCTGTACGTAGTCGTATATGCAATGTAATGCATATATATCTCGAAACAGTTATGGACTGTTAAGGCCAATCTTTTGGGGTAGGACATCGTCCCTCGCTATTCGGATGTCCACTTCGGTCTTTAGCCTCACAGTTTGTTCATCCTGTCAATGCGCTGTGCTCACTACCTTCTTCAGGATAATGTTCGGAGGTCACGGGCTATTATAACTAAACCAAGTCTCATGTCGCGCCTTTTGGGTAAATCTGTCTGTCATGTCTGTGTGTCTACCACCTCCATTTAGCGTCCTGATGTCGTTATTCAACAGCAAGGGGACGAGCATTTGTTATACATTCATGGGTAGGTGCGATTTAGCTTCAAATTGCTCATGCCTAGTTTAGTGCGTCTAGGTTCCGCGGAGATCCCTTACATGAAGTCAGTGTCGACACATTCAGGAGACTCATGCTCGACTTTTCTATGAAGCTTATCATTTTGATGGTTAGCGCCGTCCTAACCTTTCTCATCATCCGAAGCAGTGGCCCGGGATATATGATAAAATAACGGATATACTTGGAGGGTGGACAACTACTTTTCCCGTTTTCATCCATGACTCGCAATCCGGCTGTTACGCCTTCCATCCAGGATGTCCCCTCCAATCTGTCAGTGCCCCGCTTTCTGTTGGATGGCTATTGCCACACTACGCGTCCAGAAAGACCCAAGGCAATACCGTGCCTCATAGATGATACTACTGGCGAGAAGGTGTTTATAGAGGAGGTATGTATCCACGTTGCTTATGCTCTGTATTATCTGACTTCATTATTGTAGCTGCGAGCGCGAACACAATACCTTGCTTCCGCCCTTAACGTAAACTGGAATCTCAGTACGTTCTCTGTATTTCTTTGGAATAATACTTAGCGGCTGTTCTAGAGGAAGGAGAAATCGGTGAGACCCTGCATGACCCGTTACAACCGGAAATATCAACTCCTCCTTCCTGCTAGTTGCAATTATGAGCTTCAATCACATTAGTACGTTTTCTCCAAGTATCATGACGCTGTTACTGGAACCGCGTCGTCACTATCAGATTTCCCTCCGTGCGTGTGGGCTACCCACAGGCTAGGTGGTATAGTGGCGTCAGTAGTCTTGTAATCCTGGGGTAGTATGGAAATTGACCGTCCTCTCAGGACTTTGAGCCCAAGCCTTTCCGTTGGCGAATTAGGTACATTCGCTCGTTCTCGATACTTACTTCTAGTACTGACTTCTGACAGTGCACCATTTAAACATTGCCCGGCCTACTTTGCTCTTCGTGCATTCGGATTGTTTTACTACCGCCTATCAAGCAGCGTCCGCGATCCTTCTTCCTCTCAGCAAGATCGTTGTCCTGGACGGATCGACATCCGTTTTTGAGCCGTCTCAATTGCATCCATACCGGTCTTTCGATAGCCTGATTAAACAAGGATCTTTACTACCTCCTGTGATTGAGAAGCCATTCAAAGACGGCGAAGCGAAGACGCGGATTGCGTTTCTTGCCCCTTCATCGGGTACCACAGGTGTCCAAAAGGTGTTGCGTATCATGGTCTTAACTGAAGTTAGCCTTACTGACAGCATGTTCAGGCAGTCGCAATTTCCCATTTCAATGTTATCAGCATTGTTATGCAGGTCGCTATATTCAACCGCATTGGCGAAACCTATACGCAATGGGAAGATCAACGTTTCCGACCTGGAGATATCTGCTGTGGATGTAAGCGAACTTCTGCACCTTGTTGTTCCCGACTAATGTACTCACCCTCTAGTTTTGCCGTTGTATCGTAAGTCCTTTTACCGTATCGTGAAAATAACATTTGCTAACACCAAGTAGATATCTATGGTCTAGTTTATAACGTGAGTTCCCGGACATTCTGAGTCTCAATCCGAGGAACTAATAAAGTGATCTTTCAGCTTCATTTCATGTTGTATGCAGGGGTAAATTGGCCTATTTTGATGTCATAGTAAGTTTTAACTAACAAAGAGCTCGGAAGATGTCATTAGTCCTCGCCCCGAAGTTCCATTTTGAAAGTTTTCTGAAGAGTATTGAGCGATATCGCATGACACATTTAACGTTTGTAGTCCGATACCGCACTTCTCCCACTGCCAGTAATCATCGAATTTTACAGAATCGTTCCGCCCCAAGCGGTCTTACTTTGCAAGGTTTGTCGCCGAACCGTTTTGATCGAAATCAACTCATGGCGAGAATTGTAGCACCCGGCAGCGAAGAATTATTCCCTTTCTAGTGTGAGATATTGCATCGTGGCGGCAGCTCCTCTTAGCGCATCTCTTACCAGAGGGCTTTTGAGAGCTTTACCCAATGTCGTGCATCTGGGTCAAGGATACGGTAATTCGGTTGCTGTAGGCTAGGGCCTCGGTGTTCTAAATCGCGAGATTTCTAGGAATGACCGAAACCTGTGGGACCGTCAGCATGGTGAGTAATTACTTTTGTGGACTCGGCTTCTGAATTCAGTCTGAGCTGATTGCTCAGTTCCCTTTATCTCAAAATGTCGGCACACTCGGTAGTGGTGGTCAGCTTCTTCCGGGCACTCTGGCGAAAGTAGTTAGAGAGGACGGAACGATCGCTCAAGTCGGGGATGTCGGGGAGCTCTACGTTCAAGGAGGTCAAGTTGCTCTCGGTTATTACGGAGACGAGAGAGCGTGAGTATCCTTGTGTTCCAATGAAGTTGGACCGTTGCTAACGACCTTATAATTTTAGTACCAAGGAAACATTTGTTGATGGGTTCGTCTGAGAATACCGAAGACATTCATTCATATAGCTCATTCAAACTTTGCAGATGGCTTAGAACGGGAGATCAGGTCTTCTTCAAGGAAAATGGAGATATATTCATCGTAGAGCGAATTAAAGTAGGAGAAGCTCTTCTATATCTGGTCTTCATCACCATTACTCCGAGCTAAGCTTATTTTCTTGACAGGAACTTATCAAGGTGCTTGGCTTCGTATTCCTCTAGATTGGCTGGGCTGATCAGTGATGATTGGTTCAGGTCAAAGGACTCCAAGTGGCCCCGGCAGAGCTTGAGGGACACCTTCTAATGCACCCTAGCATCGCAGATGCGGCGGTAATAGGTATTCCAGATGAATATGCTGGAGAAGTACCCATGGCTTTCGTGGTTCTTCAGCCAGGAGCTGCGACCTTGGTGGAACACGATTCGAATTATGCAACCGAGCTTCAATCAAGTATTTTCCAGGTGCGGATTCTCAAATTTTGAACATCTTCCTACCTACGTTAATTCTTTCATCAGCACGTTGTCGACGCGAAATCCAAGCACAATTGGCTTAAAGGAGGTATTCGTTTCACCGATGTCATTCCTCGCAATGCCAGTGGCAAGATTTTGCGTCGTATTTTGAGAGAAAAAACCAGGAATCATGCTATTGAGTTCAAGGTCTCACCGGCCTCACCGTCGAGTATCTCTCAGGATCTATCCGTTGATATTTCTCCAGTTGCTGCCAAATTATAGCTTTGTTTTGGTTATCCGATTCTCTCATATATGTACTCTGTACTACTAACCTAAGTAGTAGTGTGATATTGAAGGTACCATAGTTATTGAACAGTTACATATCATATTTCCGCGGAGTGTTGCTAATCTTACTTCAAACCATATGTAGGAGTTGTAATTGTGCCATAAATATGCAGTTAATTTCTCAAACCTGATAGCTGCAGTGCAGAATACCGGGATCTTGAGAGGGGAATTGACTTTCTACTTAAATGACGAACTGCTTATCTTCACGATGTTAGATAAAAAGTCATGATCGTCCGCGTTTATGGGGCCGTGTAACAATCTATCTATCTACCTTTCCAAAGGTGCGGATGATTCGGAGCTCGAACTAAGTTGACCATCGTCCGGCCTCGTTCGGTGCCGCCGCAGGAATCATTCGACACTTTCAAGCTATGAATAATTCCAGCAAGAGCATCCGCGCGTTGCGGACCCTCTTAATCATTCGAAGTCAAGTTGGATGAATCAAGCAGACAAGCAACAGGGTATAATTACACAAACATGATCATCACTAAGTATAAGTCGAAATAAATAATGAAGCATTCCAATTCCCAGAAGAACCTAACACATCAAATCGGAGGCCCAGCCAGTGGACACGACCTTCGTTGGTGTCTATATACGGCATATGCGCTGTATGAGACGAAAAAACTCCAAAAATCTAGGCACATACCTACCACCATGAGTCTAGAGCTTCGGTTCAGAGAACTGCAAAAATTCACTATTTCGAATATATTCCGTAGTGCCGTCATTCCTCAGGTGAGGTGAATAGCGAGAAAGAGGCATGCGAAGAATGTGATTGTTGCCGCGATTCTTCTGCGAGACGGTGTACCGAAGGGTGAAGTACGCTGTCAAGGAGACTAATGAAGGTTCAGCCATCAACATAATCAGGCAAGAATCGCATATGTAGCGTACAAATCAACCACTCTATCCAAACGAATGCTTTCAAGGCCTGAACATCCTGACACCAAGTTTTGATGTCGTCAGATCCTGGGGCAGTATTAGAGGACGGTACGGAGTGGTGAAATCGGGAGCAAACCGGTAGGGCAAGCCATAGGGACATGGCGCCAACGAGATGTAGAAAAAGCGTTGAATGCTGACAACACCGGATCAGCGAACTATATCGGTTCAAAAAGAGCACCCTACACAGCCAGAATATAGAAAGAACAGCAAAGACGCCAATTTCGAACTGGGGCCGACCGGTGTACGAGTTTTTGCAGATAAAGTCGAGAGCCAACCTGCGTCAAGGATTTCGATCATCAGGGCGCGCGAGTGCAACAAGAAAATCATACATTACACTGAGGATGACCATGGTAGTAATGGATAATCCAAGTGGGAATAGATCTGCAGCAACTGTTGGGTTTAATCAGACTACAATATTTCGTTCAAACGGTATAGTCGCTCACAAAAGAATTCTTGGAACAAGTTCACGCGCGCGGAAAGGGCGAGTACAACGATATTTACCCAGTAAAGCGCGACTGCAAGCATCTGGTTAACCACGAACAGTTCGACACCAGGAGTTCTGGCACGCACCATGCGCTCCGACCTTTTTTTTCCCCACAGAAGAGAAGCCGAACATCATGGAGACAGAAATATTTGAAGGAAAGTTGATTTGAAAGAACGAGATTGAAAATGGAAGCAAAATAGTAGAGAGGAGGAAAGAGGAATGTAGAGAAGAGCAAACCACAGCGCACAGCGAAGGCGGCTTGATCAAATCTGGATGGAATGATGCAGAAAGATGTAGCCTTGACGACCTGAAGCAGCCGGAGGCCCGGCGGGATTTACAGCTTTGACCGCATTAACTAAAAATCGTTGAACACAAATATATTCTGAACAACAACTATGCTTTACTGAGGCATCCCTTATAGTTTCAAGTCATTATACATACAATTGCATACATTGCATTACACCGTGGCGATTCTCTTCATACTACCGTCAATTGACCGGAGGTTATCGATTATCCACTATTATCCATCTCAATTTAAGCAGATCCGCATCCACTGCTAAGTGAACAGTACCTCAAAGCTCGAGTACACCAGCTGACGCCAGCACCAAGGCTGTTGAACGTCGATAATGCAATCACCTATATCGACCTGTCGACTATATGTCTCAGTCTCCTACAATGTTCCTAATTTTGTCACTTCGTTTTGCTTTCCTTTGCTAGACATGCAACTTCAGCATTTGAACTATAAGTAGCCTGGGGATAGATTAAGCTTTCCGCTGAAATGCATTATAGGTGAATAAATCCAACGAGATCCTTATCGTGAGCGTTAATAACATGGCGCGTCTTTTAACGCCCGGGTACATCGTTTCAACGCATCCAGCGCCCATGGCCGCTTGTTGAAGGGGGAATCGGTGATTTGGATCCCTTCTCTCTCGACAAGAACAACGAGAGCCAAAAATATGGTATACCACAATCGTTTTGTCTTTTGCCTTGCGAAGACCAGCAAGGGATTTCCCCCGCCATCCGCATAGCCTTCCTTTACAACTTCCGATGGTGCGGGTGGGAGAAAGAAAGTTTCGAGGAGCGGATCTCCCCAAAGGGAATGAGCAAGAGTCGGAACTATGGCCGCTATTTGGATAGAAGGAGAGGTGTCCCTGGGACGCGTAATATAAATATCATCCTCTGAGCCAGTGAACCAAATCAGAGAGGGAACTTCTACGTCTTCAAAGAGAAAAGCCGCAATAGCCCGAGCTAGATAAGTCTGGATATCCTTGTAGGGTGCTCCAAGATCAATGTCCGAATCGTGTGCATACTCAAGAAGGGGCTCAAGGAGAGCAACAAAGGTGTCTTGCCAGCTATAGGATGGTTCAACTGGCTGAGAGATGCTCGGAGGACCAAACCAATCGTTCTGTACTCCAGAATGAAGCTGTCCCAAAAACTGACCTAAAGCACGGTCTATGAAAGCTTCTTGAGGTGCTGTTAGAAGATTCTGAGATCGGGCAGCAGAAATAGTGATGATTGAGTTTGATCGGAGTGGTTGGGGAGGTGTAAGAAGATACGGATACGAAATGACGCTCAAAGTTGTGTCCAGGATGGGTTCGGGTATGGGGAGGGATGTCCCTTTGTGGATCATCGTGATGAGCTGCGCGAAGATATGAGGTGAGTTAGAAGGGAAAGCAGAGGTAATATTTTCTGCCGCAGTTGAGATAGTGATGAAGGAGGTATGTGTCGAGGTACCATCAGCGGATGACGCTAGATCGAGGATGTAGGTTGTGTGAATCCGGGTACGACTGCAGAGGTCGTGAGCAAGGAGTGCAGATGACATTGGCCACAGAGACTAGCCTGTATGAGTCTATATTCTCAACTTCCGATATGCTGACAACGTGCCAAAGCTGGGATTTAGAGAAGGTCTTCACGATTACTTTCTGCGCTTCCTCCACGGTGATCGTCATTTTGAAAGGAGTTTGGGATGAGCTTCAGTTCCCCCAAGCAACAGCGAGGCTGAGAAATTAGGGATCAGATTAGAATAGATGTTGGGAGAAGCTCACATCAATTGGTCGGAATCACAGACGGAATCAAGTACTTACAGTACATAAGCGCCGATACACTTGGCGCCTAAATTAAAAATAGCACACGGCGCGCACGGACCAATTCATACTACAGTAGCTACTAGCATCGACATTTGCTCTTATTACTCGCTCTCAGCTAGTCTCAGCCCTCCTGACTACCAACCTGTTGAAATCGGACCGTATCAACAAACTTCGGAGGTCCAGATCGCAGTATATCTTGGTAATCCTACTCTAGTCGGCCCTCTTTGAACATCTGCTGACCGTTACCATGTGCAGATACTGACAGCAAAGCCACAACAGTTGACGGCACACCTCATCTTCCAATCCTTGGATGTATTTTCGGATTCACCCAAGATCAGCAGTTAGCCGAAGCAAACCGTGTAGAGAAGCATGGGGCAGGTTATAATGACGAAACTACAAGCCTTGAGGGATGCATTTACCCTTTGGCTTCTTCCTGACAGCACCTCCTCCTTATCCTCCTCCTTCTACCAATTCAGCATGAAACTCAAGACCTTGGGCACTAGTGCTGTGATTCCAGCCGTCGTTCTTACCTCTGCAGCACCCCCGGGTTTCCCTGCGACTGGAAATGGACTCTGGTATAACACCCCTGCAGATTTCTGGTCGAAGTCATATCTACCAGCTGGCAATGGTTACTTGGCAGGTGCATACAAGCATAGATGAATAATTGATACCTCCACTAAGTAAACTCTACTAGCTATGTCTCCTGGGGGGATGTCTGTCGAAACAACTCAACTGAACATTGAGTCATTATGGAGTGGAGGCCCGTTCCAAGATCCGGTGAGCATCATCATCCAAACGCCCGAAGATCACAGTTGAGGATTGAATGGTGAAGACTTATAACGGCGGAAATATGCAACCATCCGGAGCCTCAGCTGCTCATGTAGCCATGGAGTCAATCCGCGCCAGCATCTTTGCCAATTCGACGGGAGAGATAGACAGTGAGTAAATGCATATATATATACTGGTGGTTGAGATACTCGAATCGGCATATAGATATCGAGGTTTTGACGACGGACGCTGGTGCTTACGGTATGATTCATTCTTCCCCTCAAGTCTCATTCTAATCTATCACCTTATAGGTTCCTACGTTGGAGCTGGTTATATCATATCTTCAATCAATGTATCTGGCCCGGTGACTGACTTTGCGCGCTGGCTGGACTTGGACGAAGGCGTCGCACGATCTACATGGACACAGTCCAATCAAACTTTCATCAGGTAGGTGCATGCCCCTCGAATTCACTGCCCGCTTGTCACCGAATGAAACCATCAGAGAAACATTCTGCTCCCACCCTTCCGAAGCCTGCATCCACCACATCAATTCCACCTCCAATGCCACTTTACCGAATATCACTTATGCATGGGCTCTGTTGGATTCCGGCCTGCCGACACCGAACATAACCTGTCTTGACTCCAGCACTTTACAAATACGCGGTCTTGCTGGCGAGCCTGGTATGCTTTATGAGATACTCGGACAAGTTCATTCAACCCCTGGATCTGTCTCTTGTATCTCGCTAAGTCCCACGAATGCCACCGTCACCGTTGGGGGTGCCGTCGAAACATGGATATCTTGGGTAGGGGGGACTGAATACTCCATGGACGCTGGTAACGCCGAGAACAACTTTTCTTTCAAAGGTGTCGATCCGCACGCGGCCTTGACTTCTCTCCTTAGTTCGGCTACGACAAGTTCATATTCGGATACTCTTACTACCCATATCGCTGACATCAATAGCACTCTCTATGGTCAATTTTCGCTGTCACTAGGCCAAACACCGCAACTCGATCTTCCGACTGACCAGATTCGTGCGGCGTATCAGGTTGATGAAGGAAATTCCTATTTAGAATGGGTCGCATTTAACTTGGGACGCTACATGCTTGCGAGTAGTGCTAGGGGCACCTTACCCGCGAACTTGCAGGGTAAATGGGCTAAGGATGTCAATAGTCCTTGGGGAGCTGGCAAGTGATCAATAATAGCCTTGCGAGTTGCACGGAATACGCATTGTACTGACTGACTGCTTGTCATTCCTGACGCATAGATTATCGTGAGTTATCGTTCGATATCCGAGTTTGAGTCGCAAGCAGGGTGCTCACGAAACAAAAATTGATGTAGATTCAAACATTAACATTCAAATGAACTATTGGAGCGCTGAAATGAGCAACCTCAACGTCGCGGGATCGTTATTCGATTACATAGAGGTCAGTGTTAGCCTATAAGAGTTTGTGTATGGATGCTTTGATTCGATGTTCTTTTACTTTTGCAGAAAACCTGGGCTCCCAGAGGCGCTACTACAGCGCAGATATTATACAATATTTCTCGGGGCTGGGTTACGCATGACGAAGTGAGTGGTAGTAGTAATACATACGTTTGGTCTCGACGGTTTGACTAGACATTGTTGTCTGATACCAATATGTAGATGAACGTAAGTCGTTCTTAGCTTCAAAACTCTTCGTATACGCGACTGACATACATATCTTTTAGATCTTTGGACATACTGGCATGAAAGGAGGCGGGAATACAGCTCAATGGGCGGATTATCCTGGTTAGTCGATATGACCCTTTCTCAACTTCTTGTGTTTTAACTCGGATTAATACCGAATAGAATCTGCGGTTTGGATGGTACGTATAATCAACGACAACACCTCTGAAATACAGAAGGCTCGATTGAGCGTCGTTCTAGATGCTCCACGTTTGGGATCGATTCGACTACTCAAACGATGTCGACTGGTGGCGTGCTCAAGGATGGCCGCTTCTCAAGGTTACTATACACCCCACTTCTCCGTGCAACTAGGAAGTTACTGATCAGGTAAACTCGAGCAGAGTGTAGCGTCTTTCCATTTGGATAAACTCATCCCGGATGAGCATTTCAACGACGGAACGCTCGTGGTGGCGCCGTGTAATTCTCCTGAGCAGGTTCCTATCACATTGGGTATGTTGAAATGTTAAAAACTAATGGTAGATCAATACGGGCATTGACTTACCTTTGTTTGTCTCTCTCTCTCTTGCTCACTCATTCACTTTCTGTCTCTTTTCTCTCTCTCTCTGTCGTTTCTTCCACAGCCTGTGCTCATGCCCAGCAGCTAATATGGCAATTGTTCAACGCCGTGGAGAAGGGTTTCAATGCTTCTGGAGATACTGACACTGCGTTCCTTGAAGGTAAGACTCACTTCCGAATGATTGCCTATTGCTCTTTGTGTTGAACCTTACGACAGAGGTTCAGACTAAACGTGCTAAAATGGATAAAGGTATCCGTATCGGCTGGTGGGGTCAACTACAAGGTCGGGTTCAAATATCGTTACTACGTATCACTTTGCCCATGTCGTTCTGACCCCCCCACCACCTACTACCAGAATGGAAAGTCGACCTTGACTCGCCAACGGACACACATCGTCATCGTATGTTTTTCTCCCCCACTCATACTTTACCAATCGCCGCTCATCATCGTTTTCCAACCTACTATCCCCCTCATCCCCGCAGTATCTCATTTAATCGGACTATACCCAGGGTACGCCATCACCTCGTACAGCTCTGACCTCCAAGGTGGAGTTTTAGTCAATGGCACAAATATCACGTATACCAAGGACCAGGTGATAGCCGCTGCGACGACGAGTTTGATCCATCGCGGAAACGGGACGGGGCCAGACGCAGATGCCGGGTGGGAAAAAGCGTGGAGAGCGGCGTGTTGGGCACAGTTGGAAAACGCGGAAGAGTTTTATCATGAGTTGACTGTAAGTCAAGTAATTCATTCTCGTCACTCAGAGTTATTTTCAGAGTTCAGAGAAATCCCATGTGGCTGATGAAAAAAAACAGTATACGATTTATGAAGACTTTGGACCGAACCTGTTTAGCTTGTATGATCCAGGAGATATCGACCCGATTTTCCAGATCGATTCAAACCTTGGGTTTCCTGGTGCTCTTCTCGTACGTCACTTTTAACCATCAATTCAACACTTTTTTCTTTTCTTTCTTGGAATTATCTCCTCACTCCACTTTCTTTTTCTGTGGGTTAGAACGCGCTTCTACAAGCCCCCGACGTCGCATCGCTCGACACCCCACTAACCATCACCCTCCTTCCCGCCCTTCCCCCTTCGTGGCCTTCAGGACATCTCAGGGGCGCGCGTGTAAGGGGAGGGATAACAGTGGATACATTAGAATGGGACGATCAAGGCGAACCGACGGTGGTGGTGTTTTCCGTGGATCCTAATCCGATATCACCAAAGAGAAATGTGGAGGTGGTGTACAATGGGGAGAGAGTTGGGTCGTTTGTGATGGTTGGGGGTGCGAGGATACAGATTGAACAGTTTTAAATGACACCCCCCTCCTCGATATTTCAAAACCTCCATCCCCGGGTCTCCATCGTTATCATACGTATGATATGTATGTAAGGTATAGGTTTTCAAATAAATCATGGAACTGACAGTGGACAGTGACGAAGTCTCAAATGCACTTAAATTACATGGGGGCCGGCAGCCAAGTTTTGTAAAGTTGTAAAACACGACACTCAAGTTACATGAACGAACATGGACATTTCGAGCTATGGCACAGGGTCTTTAGTTTCCACCTCCTCCAACGAGTCTGTTTTCACTGGTTGTATTATCTTGATTGGGTGCGACGACCCGTTCTCCAGACTGCTTTAACCAATTTCTCAACGATTTATCACGTTCCCAGTGGATTGTCTGTGTACATTACTTGAACCATCCACTCAGTTTGGCGAAAGTGTACTATCGGCGGAGAGGGCCCGGGGTTGCGGTGCATGCATCGGTGGATTCATTTCGGTGTTAACACACATAGAATATTGAAGTCTCCGACAAGCTACAACCACAACTGCCCTGGATTTGTTTCAAGTTCGGCGCATTTATCTCGTTCCCTTCTCCTCCTCATCATCCAGTCGTATTTTCTGACGCACCCCTCACATTAATTGGATACTTCTCTGCCCGCTCCACAAACCAACGGGCCGCCTCGAACCATTAACGTACTCATTCTTCGTTAACCGACTGTTCACGTTCACGTTCCTCGTGGCACGTCAGTGCACTGTCCACTCGGTGCATGGTGTCACTGTCAACAGAGAGGGGTGGTGTGGTGTCTATGGGGATGAGAAAGACTCCGAGTGACTAAGGAGATGGATACGTGGTGCGTGCGGTGCTGTAATGTTATCACCAATGTTCTGTTGAATGCTCCGACAAAAAATTACTCTATGTATACACAGAATTCCACAGACGAACCTTGCTGCGTCGTTCTAATCATTTCGGTGGTCATTACCATCTATTGAAGACTAACTCGTATCATTGAACCCTCTGACAATTGACAATCACAACTTGCTCAGCCCTGGATAACAGGTTCTCTTGCCATGTTTGAGTTATTCAACATTCCAAGTCTCTTCCCCAGACCTTAACGCGTAATGATTGATCCCTCTCATTCCAAAGTTCCTGTTGTTCAATATAGAGGCTGCAAAGAAGTGCAATTGAGAACAAAGTGAGATTGAAAAATGAAAATTTCTAAAGAGATTTGAAAACCACCGTTGACACTATGTAAAATCATCTTTTTTCATTACTATCTTTTTCATTGTGCCTAAATACTCTGAATTGACTATTTTCTCTATCAAATCGATCTGAATCCTAAAACGAAAAGCAGAGGTGCTCCCAGATCATGTAAGTACAAGTGATAAGCAAGAGATTTTGGGTGCCATCCTTTAACATACACCTCCAATCCAATCCTCCTCATTCTCTTCGTCTTCTCGCAAATCTTCCCAACTTTCTTCCTCTCCATTCTCGTTTAAGTCATCTGAGTCAGTTGCATCATCTTCCACACCTACACCTCTATAATGAAGCAAATTCGGGAACGGTCCATGAAGGTGCTGTTCGTAACCCATAAAGAATAGGTAAATAGCAAAAACAACAACAACAAAGAGACAAAAAAAAAAGGAAAATAAATCAGTAAAAAAAACCACAACAATACAAAACGAGTGTAGAACTCACGAATCGATACATCCCCTGCATCCTCATCCTCATAAAGCATTTACCTTCCACCGTCTCTCTTCTCTCCTTATCACTCCCCATCCAAGCTTCCCACAACCCACGTCCCCTCCCTTCCCTCTCCTCTCTCCCAACAACTTCCCCAAAACACCCTCTCACCACCTCCCACCCGGCGCCATCGTAGTGTAACTCCAAGACACGGATAAGCTGCTGCAAGTGATTATGAATCAGGGTATGGTAGAGCCGGGTGTATACCTCCTCGAGGGAGGGGGCGAGAATGCTGTGTCCTGTTAATGCGATTTCGGACTCGAATTGGGTTAAGTTGCCGTTTGGATCCTCGGACTCGGCATTAGAGGAGCTTGAGGTTGAGAGAGAAGATATGAGGGTAGCCTCGTGGACTCGGATTCCCCCGAAGTCCCGTATGACGAACCCGAGCAACTCCCCTGTCGCCACATTGAACCGCGCAAGACAGTTCTGGGGGTGGGCTTCGAAGGCAACTCCGTGGTGGATTGCAGGGGGGAGGAAAGCGCGCAAGAGGAGGCTGGTGTAAGACGTGAGGAATGTTAGTTTGGTTTGTTTGGTGGGGAGGGGGAGGATTCGGAGTAGGGCAGGGTCAGAGGAAGAGGAAGAGTGCCCGGTTTCTACTAAAGCCGTGCACACGATCAACCTCTCACCAACGTTGGCTTCATAGTCCACATCGTGTGCCTCACGCACGATTGCGGCGCAGAATTTCGCGATATCGGGGTCGGGGTGGGTAGAGACGACGGAGGCGAGTTCTTTGGCGACGGTGAGGATGGAGGGATCGATGGCTTTGATGGGTTGACCCTGTTCGTTACCTGTACCCTCACCCGTTGCATTACCGTTGCCCAGACCATTGCCTGTAATGGTACCTTTAGTGTTACCAGCTGTGATACGTGGAATAACATGCTTGGAGAACCGTGGTCCTAGGAAGGCCGAAGCAGGGGAGATGGTGCGGATTGCAGAGGTGAGTTTGATGCCGACGCTGAGTTTGAGGGCGAGGGGAACTGAGGGACCGGAGGAACCGGAGGGGGAAGAGAACGAGAGATGGGAAGGGCAAGAGGAAGAAGAGGAGAAGGAAGGAAGAATGACGGAACGAATACTCTGTTGAGCTTGAAGCGGGAGTTTGAATTGTTCAGGGTAGATGAGTGCTTCGGGGAACTTTTCCTCGATATGGGGGATTTGGAGTTCGTGGATTGGGATAACGAGGTGGGAGAGGGGGATGGACATTTCACCTGTGGGTGTGAGGAATTTTTGGACTTGGTCAGACGCGGCGGCGGCGGCAGCTTGAGCAGCGGTCTGTCTCAGTGGCTCAGTGAGTTCCTCAAAGTCATATGTTATGTGTAAACTCGATTTCGGGAGGGCAATGAATCGCAGTTGAGGGTTATACAAATCATACGTGTCGTCGTCGGTGATATCCCGCATGGGAGGGAGGAACATACGTGTTTTGTGCATCGGATGAGTTGGGTGGCCTTCGACGATAGATTGTTCCCATTCAATGCTCGGAGAGGAAGGGAATGTTGGTGCTTTGGGTGGGTGGAGGTAGGAGTGTTCTGGATATACGATTAGTTCCAGTTAAACTAATATAGGATGGTTGTTTAACGTACGTTGCCATTTAACGGAACTTTGAAACTCTTCAGCGATGTCAATGATGGTGGACTCCTCGACTCCGGCAAAGCCCGATGCGAAATCGCGCCAGAGGACAAGAGGATCGGGGGATGATACGAGAGTTAGTTGTTCAGTGGGGAATTGCCATCCGGAAGAGGAGGAGAGTGTGGATAGAATTGACTTAGATAGACTATCAGCCACTCCTCCTTCTGCTTCCCCAGAATCAGCCTGAACCTTCAGTGGAGCGGCACGAATCATATCCATCGGATCCAGCAGGCCAATTTCCTGTCCCCGCAGATCCGTACCATCGTGTTTGAATACCGGAACGTGGGCGAGCAAAACTATTGCTAAGACATCGGATGATAATATATATGGTTCATTGAGGGATGGCGGTGGTTGAGAGGATAAGGTGCCGGATAGGAGGACACAGAATCCTGTTATACCACCGGGACTTGGTGGAGTCGGAAGAGGAAACTTGTAGTACAGGGCTCTGGAGAGAGATTCGGTGACGAGACAGGATACTAGACGCGACGACGTGGCAAATTGGGCTTTGGTAAATGGATCCATCGATGAGAAGAGATAGATGACTGGGGAGGTATTCAACTTTAATGATTATATATCAGAATTTCGGTGCCGGCAGCGGTAAGCACTGGGTCGGTGTTCCTGAGCTCCTGCAATGCGTGAATCAGCGTGCTGTTATTGGGCGATTTCTTGTCACGTTGTCAGTTGTGCGATATTGTCCCTCGTTATGCGAACGCGATTAAGGATTTCTGAGGATTTGGGGGAATTGTAAGGAACTTTGTGGAACGGCGGTTTACACAGATTCATACACTCTGAACGACCGTGATACCAAGGCTTCAGATACAGGGAGCCAGGGTTCCTTGTGATAGATGAGAAGAGATGAGAGCGGCCCAGGGGGTTATGGAGAGAGAGAGGCATATTTACCTATAGACTGAAAACTTTCGGCTTTCGGTGTACCCGGCCTGTACCAAGTACTTTTGAATGCATCAATCCATATCACAACGTCCGGACGACTTGTTTCTCCTGGCGCGTTCTCGATACTGAGAGGTATAAAAAAACAATGGATATTCAATGACTGGGTTGTTATTGGGCGACGATTGACACGTTGTGCGATTCGCGAACAGTACCAGGAATTTCTGAAACTTTAAGGAACGGTTTACACAGAGCTATGTGTATTTCCAAGGCTTCAGATACAGATCCTAGAGACCCTTTCCTCGTCCATGTATCCACGTCCGAGCGCGCGTTCCCTGTGAGCGATGGATGAGAGTGTGAGCAAACTTGGAGCTAAAAGGTGCGTAAAATATCATATTCCCCTGTCATATGCTGTTATATGCTGCTAACCAATTACAGGGATATATCCCACGGACGAACGAGGCTGACATCCCAGTTTATTCGACTCAACGACCATTTTCTGGTAGTATACGACTTGGTCAATGCTAATTAGCTACAGAGGGCTATGGAATTGGAAATAAAAGGTGTGTAAGAACGGTATTACCGCGTTATACGCTAAAAAACCTCAGTTTACCTCACAGGATATATTCCACGGTCGAACTTGGCTGCTCCGGCGATGGAATCTTCAGTGTCGCCTCACGTTCAACGTTCACTTATTGACTGGAAGACTTTCGGTAACCACCTTACAATCACAAGGCCCGGATGACCTCTTTCTCGACGCGTTCAACAACATTACGAGCTATCAGCAAGCTCTGGCTCTTTCCTCGTCCTCCTCCCTCTTCCACCAGCTACACCATCTACACCCTGCGTGGATGCATCAATACTATTGTTCAAAGTTTACATCAAGCCTAGATAGATAGATACGGCTCCATACAGATGAGGGAACAGCTGGGCCCAACCGCCTCCACTGCCTAGTATACATCCTCAAACAGCCTCAAAGTTGCTCGCCGCTCGAGCCTGTCGCGTAAACCTCGCTATGTATTCCTACATGACCTCCGGGAGCCATCATCGTAAACCTTGATATCTTCATTGATGATTTATGGCAATGGGTGACTTCCCGCTGCAATTATTCTGCAGTTAACCTGCAGTTAACTATTGGATGACTTCCCGTAAGGAAAATTACAGCGTATTCAAAAAACCTTGTCAGTGGATGACTTCCCGTAAGGATTATTGGACAGTAATTATTTCCAACAGTTTCTAAACGTCCTAAGCGAATTAGTCCGATCAACGGATTTTGAGCAGAACTCGAGCAGAACCGTCTAGGGAGGGGTCCGGACCCCTCCCTAGACGGTTCTGCACTCGCTTACTGGGATAAGCGAACAGCGCATCAACTGTCCGTCAGTCGCATCAGACCGGCTCAAAAATTATTTACTCAGATTATTGGGCAAAGGCTTACGGGAAGTCATCCAGTAGCGTAAAAAAATAAGATAAAATAAAATAAAATCGAAAAGGTACCCGACGTTTTAGCCGACCACTTGGCGAGCGCGCTGTCACTCACGCCTTTCGACAATGTAGTATGATCGCGGTTCTTTTGCTTCTGAGGTAGGACTAACAGATGCTGATGCCGCTGGAGAGTCCAACCATACTGGGAGGAGCTCTGTCCACATTCAACTGACAGCACTGTCCAGCTGGGAAAGTGCTCCCCCAGCAGTACTGAAAAACTGCTGGGAGTACTTTCAGTACTAAACAGCACTCTCCAGCTAGTACCCTTACTCTAGCAAACATCCAGGGTTTACAGATACTCTTCCACCACAAAAGATCATTGGTGAAAGGCACGAGTGACAGCGCGCTCGGCTAAAACGTCGGGTACCTTTTCGATTTTATTTTATTTTATCTCATTTTTTACGCTACTGACAAGGTTTTTTGAATACGCTGTAATAAAAGTCGCGTTTTATTTTCTCTCCAAACGGTTAAGCGACGTGTCCGATCAACGGGTTCCATCAAAAACGAGCTGAAAAAATTCTACAAGAGCCTCAGGACCCTCTTGTAGATTGGTTTTGCTCTCGATTTTTGCTTAAGCGAGCCGCGGATCACTTGTCCGACAGTCGCATCTCATCCTCTCCAGATTAAAACGAGCAACAGCTCTTACGGGAAGTCATCCATTAACGGTATTTGATGCGACGTAACGGACTGTTGATGGGACCCTCGCTTACACCAAAAACCAGTTTACAACAGGGTAAGGAAGGGTAAGGAGGCCGTTGTAAATTGGCTTTGATGCAGTTTTTGAGAAGCCACTAGGGCTGCTCAATTCTTGCCTCACCTCACCGCCTCACCTCACGAGCTGTCACGGAATTCCGCTTTTGGATGTCTGATTGATCCGGGCTGATTTACCGTCGCCTTTTGTTTTCTCGTTTTCATCCTCTCGTTTTCGTTCGACAAGACTGTCCGGTTCGTCTTTGTTCATTGATGGTATGTAGCTAGTACACCTACCTTACAACAACACTATCAGTAAATTCTTCATCGAAATTTTGTGCTTCTTCATCATCAAAGCCATTATCATGTTGAAAGGAATCATCATTGGAGTTATCAGAATCCTCCATGAGCTTCCATGAGGTGAGAGGCAACAGTAAAGGCTTGCGCGACATTGAACAACTCATTCTGCACCTCTGCACAAGTAATCTGAGGCATAATGAATATAAAGCCTTGCTGCAACTACTGTATATTACACATATGGTGCCGATCAATCGGACATCCAAAAGCGGAATTTCGTGACAGCTCGTGAGGTGAGGTGAGGTGAGGCAAGAATTGAGCAGCCCTACTGTCTCTTGTGAAACGCCAAAGCACAAACTGCTCAGGACAGCTCAGGATCTAATGGATAGTCATCAAAGTACTCATTGATGGATTTCTCATGGATCATCTCTGATAATCTAGGTTATTGTTTGCAGCATATATATGAAGGGACCGATAAAAACTACATAGGGCAAATTATAACGCTGGTTCGGTACGTCGATTATCTTTCTTTCCGCTAGACCTATGTAGTACTGTGTCATTCTTCAAATATTCTCGCTACATTCTCTCTTGACCTCCTCGCTTTCAACACTTGAATGTCTACACCTACTAACTGAACACTTGTCAATATACATATCCCCGCACTTTGTCTTCGCTGTCCTGTCTCCTTCCTGATGCTGACCTCACGCGAATTTTGCTTCCCAGTGAATATATTTCATTGTCTTCGGGTGAATCTGCTGGTCAAAATTTTACCTCGAGTTGTTCGACACGTTAGTGAGCAGTCTAGCTCGTGACTTTGCTACTTGTTGAGGGCTGACAATGAACAATTGAATTGGCAGCAATTTCCCTTGTACCAAACCCTCTCGGAACACAATGCGCTTCAACCCTGTCTATCTTGTCCTGGGCTTGCTTGCTATGATTTATGCTGCACCTGTTGATGTAAGTTATCAGTACTCATATTCCCAGCCCATCAACTTACGTTTCTCAAACGTAGCCGGGCGGTGATTTGGGCTCACACTCGAACTTCGAGAAACCTCTTCGAGTGCGGATGGAAGTCGACAGAAAGCGCATCCACGCCCAATTTACTGGAGAATACGCTGAACAAAATCTAAGTCAACAATTTCCTCGCCCCCCTGCGATTGTCCAAGAGCTCGTGCATAAAGGACTGGCAAAGTTGTTCCCAGAATTGACAAGTGACAACGAATGGATGATTGAGTTTGGCAATGAATTTGTTTCCAATGGCTGGAATCCTAACACCCGTGGGCTGCGTCTCACATTAAACATACATGGCATTGGGGAGTGTAGATATGTGTGGTGTATGGTGGACGTTTGGTACACGGGCATATTTTGGCCCAGATCCGAAGATTTCCAGTTGGGCGCGTTCCGTCACTAACTAGTCAATATGATCTGTCATACCATTGCGTTTACCTCCACCCCCCACAATTGTGTCACAATCGGTAGGATGTCGGATACTATGCAATATGGATTATCGTGTGAGTTGTCGTGTTTACTGATCATGGAGGGAGTGACTCAGAGGATCGAGTGGGGGTGAGACCGAAGCCTTTTGGGGGGTTGCTCCTGGTCCTTGTGTCCTAATCCCATTCGTCGTGATCTCATCCTTGAAGTTAGTGTCCCAATTCGACTCCCATTCAGTGAAGGGTGTGGTACGGTCCGTGGAAACGGATAATAAATCGCCCTCGAAAGCGATTCCGAGGTGAGACTCGACACCGTGCGCGAGGTGGGGCTCGGTGAGTTGGATTTGGATTTGGGTGCGGGCTTGCGTTTGCGTTTGCATTTGAGTTTGGGTTTGGGGCATCGTGCGGGTAGATTATGATTAATACTAGAGCTCTGAAGCTGGTGGCTAGATTGAGCTGATGGATGTTTGAGAGCACGAGTGGTGGCTGGGATTATCGATGAGATGACTGGGGAGCAGTGCCACCTCTACTTTGTTTCTGCGTTCCTGTGGGATACTCATCCGTGGAATCAATGTGTTTGGGTTAATTGAAACAGAGGATATCATTGGGCGCCGGCTATTATATCGTACATGTTATGGTCTTTTTCTGGTGTTTCTGGTCCTCGTTGATGTGGATATGTGAAAACACTAATCTACGCTGCTACCTATGGAATTTTTTCCAAGGTACTTATGGAATATTCTACACAGGTTCGTGTACGTGTTATCCCACAAAAACAAAGGAAATCCAAAGGTAGTAAAATTAGTTGAAAAAAACAAAACAAAGGGAGCCGGAAAAACAAATAAAAGTATGTAGCAATCGAAAAAAACTCAAAGGTGGAAAATGTACAGGGCCTGACTGGGAATTGAACCCAGGACCTCTTCCAATGACTCAGAAGCACTGAGACCCAAAGGAAGAATCATGCTACTAGACCATCAGGCCATTACACTGTGAAGGAGAGAGAGTATCTACTAATTGAGCCATAGGATAGACTCCAGCCACCTTTGCCAGTGGTACTAATTCTCTAAACATGGATGTATATTCTGAGACTGTGTGTCGTAACAACTTATACCCCAAAATCATCAATTCTGACCAGGAGCTGTGTCCACCCTCCCTCCAAAATACCTCAACTAAACAGCATACCCTACACTACCCTTGATTTCCCTGCTATTTCAGTAATATCCCCTCGCTTTTCCCCCCTGGACCTGAAAGTACAGCTACCCCGACTTCCCATTCCCCTTTCTCAACCGACTCATCATGAGCAACCCCCAACTCCCGTCCAGCAGCCTCATCTGACCACTTAAACCCCTGCGCCTGCGCATCCCACCACGTGAAATGAAATGACCCAGTCGCCGGAATAGTCGCGGGGTCCCATACGGAACCAGGGAAAAACTTGATCTCGTCGACCGTAAGAGGTTTGGAGCGGAATTGACTTTCGGTTGGGGTTCCGCTGCTACCGTGATTGAGATGAGAAACGATGCGTTTATTGACGGCGGGAGGGATCTTGGGGTCGCCTTTTACGGAGTTGGGGGATCCGAGGAGTTTGACGACGATACGGAAGGGGGGTTTGGAGCTGTCGGTTCGGGTGATCAAGGTCAGGTGTTTGCCGTCGATGGTGGCCTATATAGAGAGGTAATGAGTATATTTTCTCTTCATTGTTGCAGACACTTACAGGGAGCGGCGCAGCATGTACGACGGCGAAAAGCCCTAGGATGAGGTACAATGGGGAGAAATGCATTACGGAGCCTGGTATCAACGGTGCAATGTGATAAAGGTAAACTGGCGGTGAAGCAGTAAAGGTTTTGTGACTCGGAATGTACCTTGGAGCGTTTGGACGTTGGAGTGTACGTGTCAAGGACTGGCCAGCAGTTCTTGAAGGAGGAGTGGAGAATCGACTTTCCTTCGATTCCCCTTATGCGGTTTAAACCTTTCGCTTTAGTGCTTCACCCAGGGTCAACAAATCAGATTTCGTGATTGTGATAAAGTTGAGTTGTGAGGGTTGAATTTGGCACTGGTGTCTTCCAATACGCTTCAGACAGGGCAGGACGTAGCAGGACAGGGCAGGACATATAAGTTGAGGGATTGCTTGTAATCGAATGATTTTCATGCCACTACGCCACCGGGCAAAAACATTGTCTGTAAAAGGAAATGAGAAAAGTTATGGGAAAGTTGACCTTTTACAGTAGATTTATGGGGCGAAAAATCATATATTTTATGCTCGAGAAAACATTAGGTAGATATTTCCCTTCTCGGAAAAAACCCCGCCCTGGATAATTAGTGGTAATGAATTCCTTTCGCAAATAGAAAAGGTGCCCTTTTGTAGTTATTATTACAACGGGATAAAGCTTTGGGATTCTTTATGTTTCCCAGAACATATCTCCAAAGAAGAAGTTTCCCTTTATCAGAAGTAAAAAGCAATGAAATTGATTCCTTTTTACATCTTAAATTAATTACTTTTTTTGACGGAAAAACAAAATGGCCGATGAGGGGGAGATTCACGGTAGACTAAGACCCGATGAGAACACACTTGACGGACTGTTGTTGGGCGATACTGATTCGAGGGAGACTCTCTGGGCTTTTTTGTCCCGTCAGTGGTGAGAATATCTGGACCATTAGACAGCACCATGTATTCTATCTATCTATGCATCTCCTCTCATCTTAAAAATCACAGTACTTTAATAAACACAAGGTACGAATCTTTGATTGAGGGATAGCCTGCAAGATTACTATTTGGTAGATAGGAACAAGATTAGGTCGTTCAGTACGGATGAGACCTCTTTAACTTTGCGACACCACTCAGCTCCCAAAGCACCTTCCCTGTCGTCTCCCAGTCCCAATCCCCACCACTTGAGACAGACAATTACACTGAGCCAGCCGTTCTTCCCGCTAGTATTGAGGGTACCCCATTCCTTTCTAACACGACCATCTGAATTTCCACCGCTGACCATTGAGATTTGGCGAATAAGGCTGTTCCACCAAGTCACGAAATTGGTTCCGAAACGGGCAATATTATGCTGTCGAAATTTGGGATCGTTGTTGGGCCTGTCATACCTGCAATTTGTGATCCAATGGCTAAGCTCCTTGGGCCTGAGCTTGGCTGATATTCCTTTCGCCGAATATGCCCAATTTTTGTTACGCTCAAGCTCAATCCAACGGCTGATAAGGTAGATATAATCTTCACCTAAGTTATGATTAAGGTATTCGAATGCGGGGCGAAACCAAAGCAGGGCATTCTCCGACTGCAACGCATCTTCAGGATAGCAAGGAAGCTGCAAATGTATTACATTCACCATGATAACACTGACTATAAGCACACCTCCGAGCGAAAGTTCACGAGAGCGTTTTGTGCAGTAACGGGGATGTCTTCTATTTCTCCGGTGGACTATGAGCGATATTGTGAGTCATCTGCGAATGCGAGGAAGATAAAGAGAACCTGACGCACCTCTGCACTACAAACTCCTTCCTCTCCGGCATTCAAGGAAGGTCCACGAAAATCGAATCTGATATTCTTTTGAGACTCTTGCAATTGGTTGTCTAGCTCACTGGGAGTATGAGGAGAATGAGCAGAGACTACTTCAGAAGACTACAGTGAACAACGACATAAGCATGCTGTAACGTAGATGTAGCCAAGGAGACGAAGTACAAACCTCTCGGTGTGTCGTCTCCCCCTTGGATCCACCTTCAGCATCCACAGGTATTCCATCACCATTGCCACCAGTGTTGTTGGTACCCTGATCTTTCAAGTCCGCCTCCAGTGTATCTTCTGTTCGTGACAAGCGACCTATTGTTGCTTCTTTATCGCACTATGGGAAACATCATAAGTTCAATGTACAAGAAGTAGTACGAACACGAACCTGTTGAAGCATCGCTTCACTAGTCCGTGTAAAGCCAGAGTCCGACGTAAGTCCACTGCCACTTGTCGTATGTTTTCGAACTTCTTGCAATTCAGCCTCTAGCTTGTCGACCCGCCGCTGAAGTCTCTCCGCCTTTATTTCGGCTGCAGTCTTTTCAGCGAATACTTGCTTCCTTTCATTTTCGAGAAAGGTAATTCGTTGAGATTCGGAGTTCTTGAAAACAATTTAAGGACACCTACGACTCGGCGGGACAAAACTCACCATTAGATTGTCAAGCTCTTTTTCTGCATCACCCAATGCCTGGCTCTTCAATGACAGCTCTCCGTGGAGTTCTTCAACTTGTTCAAGTCGCCGGGATAATTGAGCTGTTAATCGAGCTTGCTGGTGAAATGTAAATCAGTGAAACTGGATTGAAGCGACATGAATACCGAATAAAGACTGGTTTGGCTTCGAGCTCTTCGCAAAGACATGGTGGTTCCGATGACAGAAAGATGATGCATAAAGGGAATTGTCAATCCAATGAGAAACGAGTGCTTGATACAAAGGGCGGTTGATGGAAAATCACGACACTAGAAACAAAGGTAGCCATTGAACCTGCAGATATATAAGACTTACCGTGAAGCTTGGATCTTCATTCTAATCCGCACATATCCCCCCCTGATTCGCGCTTGAAATTCATCGACAACATGGGCATGCATCACACACCCACTATTATTCCTAACAGACACGTAAGTGCAAGTGCAGGCAACGACTGGTCGAGGGCTGACCGAGCTGACCTACATGAAGGTCACCACAAAGGGCATTCGCGCACGGATATACCCCGCTGGTTCAGCCAGGCCAAGAGCAATCACTACCCATGTCCGACAAAACATGACCGACCCTGCGAACAGCCGCTTTGTTCTTGCTTCACATCTTCTCTCCGAACCAAGGCTTCAGCCATACATCCATGATATTTCCTTGAAGATACGACATTGTGGGAAGGTGTTCAACTTTCTTGTCTTCTTCAAAAGACACAAACGACTTCCCTTGAATCTATCGGTTCAGAATCTCGGCGGTAGAGCTGTACATGGAGACATCCTACTAGTCACCTGTGGTAAAAAGGTGTCCATTCGGAACTTACGCAGTGGATTGGAGGATAGAGCAGCAGATAAAGCAATAAGAAGGTATATTGTTGCTCTGCAAGAAAGATTAGGCAGTGTACTGACAGTCGCATACACAGGCTTACGGAAGCATTAGATCCGATTGGAAGCCGACGCCGCTTTCCTGCAACAATCTCTTGCTCGTAAACCATCATCCTCTTGGTTCGTTCATTATATATCATTCAGTTTTATTTCAACTAACTTAAAAATCCTCAGGTGTAGATAGACTGCCGATTTTCGATCTTCCTACAGGCAGGAGTATTTCTACGTTGTATGCTACTTTCTCTGTGTATAGCCTATTCAGGATTGAAACTACAGCAGTACTGTAATGTAAACATCCCTAATTCATATTCTTTTACATTCCGTTTTGAACCCCTGAGCTCAATAACCGGTCGAGGTCAGGAAGACTGAGAGGATGATCGGTCAGTAATATGCATTTCCAGATGAAACCAATATCTACTCACCGCAGAATTGGACGACCTTTCGCCATTGTGATGACATTGCTTGGATCATTCTTCATCGTCTCTAGATATTCGATCCAATAATATGATGAAGGAAGGTTTTCTGGGGGGTTCCGAGTGACTGGCACAATACCACGTATTCTGGGAAGCCGCTTTCACCCGATTTGGCGAAACAAATGCGTTGCAACTTGAGGAACTTTGTCTACTGTGTCGAACAAAACATTGAACTGTGGATGGCGGAAGTCAGGTTCATACTTAATGATGCCCTGTTGACCTTGTGTATCAAAAACCTCTTCAGTGTCAGACGTGCCAGCAACGCCCAAGACATCAAGAGAATATAGTATATCCGACCAGCAATTGTACTCCTCGTTGTCATCTGTGCGTCTTGCAATATCGCTCATTACACTAGAAATCTGCATGCGGCGCTGGTGTGTCTGTGAACATAGAAATTGAGTTTGGACATGAGATGAGACAGAGTCAAAGATATGTACGTATTCTCGAACTCTTCTTTTCTTACTCTCGTGTTTCTGAGCTTCGTAGAGATTGTCCCATACACCTGCTTTGGCCTTCACGACTTCTAGCAGTAGCCTATAGACCCGATTGTTGAACAATCCCCTCCAATCGACCTCTTCACCGTTGTTTCCATAGTATTCGGATTTCTCTAATGCATACTCGGAGGCTTTGGCCGCAAGCAGCGAAATCACGGTTTGATTCCAGGGAGAGCGCCGCATATCGTGTGCAGTCTTTGCTGAGGTGTCGAGCTTCATACCAGAAACAAGTTCAAGTTCATAGCTGTGTGGATCTGCAAGAAAAGAGCCCAGTTCTTCAGCAGGAACTGTAAATTGCTGCCAATTGCTGGGATCATCGATCTGAAGATATTCTTTCAGCACAATGCGCGCGAGTTTCTGTGAAGTGCATTAGAAGTTGATTGTAGAAAAAAAAATCAATCTACGGACGTTGATGTGACGCCGAATCGCATCTGACGAGTATGGCTTAGTTTCACAAGTCTAAAGATCAATCTTAGCCAGCACGGTGCAAAATGACATACATTACAGCACGTAGTCTGAGAGAAGTCCGATGAGTGAATAGCTGAATCGCCCTAGTATATTATGACTCACCGGACAGCTGAGGATGTAACAAGATTGTGGTAGTAGATCAAGGATCATTCTGCCCGGCGTCCACATATCCGTCTTATGCCTGCATGGCCGCTTGTTATGTTCTCATCGATAGACAGAAATAGAAAGATAAGAAAATCAATCCTTTATTCGGTATATTAATATTTAAATCTGTACAACAACCATAGACCATATACTACTACAAACTTCCCTAGTCTGTTTGCATTGGTTCACCATCGAATGTTGTGCTGGGATCATAACCTGAGAAATCGGCCAGAGGGAAGGAGTACTCGGAAAGATTGAGAGCAGCAACTTCGTGAGGCAAAAGAGCAGACAGAAACACCTCCCAAAAGAACTCTCGAGGGTACCCAGTGATCGGAGCTCTATGGCTAATTGTGTCGGAGTAGATCCTTGGGATTCGCTTCGCGCCTGCCCTATGAAATATCAGTTTTTCCAACGCGGGTGCTTGGTTCATGATCCTGAAAAGGGCCTCAAGCCAAGGATGTCGCCAATAGACCCTAAGAACTTTCTTAACACTCTGTTCCACTACAACACCTTCAATCTCGACGTCTCTTGTGGTGTCTTCCTCGTCAGACTGGCCTTGATCACCAAGCAATTCATTTACATTCAGAGCATAGGACCAGAATTCGACACCCGCTTGGTCGCCACGCTCTCGACAAACTTTGATCATAATGGTGGCAATGTCCGAGCGTGATGTTCGTTTCTGCATGAAAATTAGGACAGGTAGAGAAAGCAAGAGAATTCACGAACTATGTGAAGTAAACTCCTATGGGCACTGCGCTTGTTCCGCTGATCATGTTTCAAAGCAAGTCGTAAAACCCGGGCCTCGTTATCTTCATGGGGTAGAAGACGGGCGTCAACAATTTCCTTGTACACAGCATAAAGTCGATCGGAAAATAACTTGTTCCAGTCGATAGGTGCTGATCCAAATCGGCCATCTCCACAGGCAGCTACGATCTCTTTGGCTTTTTCCGCAAACTTGTAAGTGAGAGCCCTATTCCAGGGAGAGGCCCTCATTGACTTGACGTCTGCCGCAAATTTGTCGAGGCGAGTGTTACGAAGTTTGGGACCATTCGCAATAGGATCCTTGATGTAGTTTTCTAGTGTCTCTAGTTTAATCCCATCTCTTGCAAATATTGCCCAGAGGTTGCGCACATTGAAACCTTCCCGTAAAAGGTCTCGAGCAAGTTCCTGGAAGAGTATAGGTGTTAAGATCATGCGGAGAGGTCTTAATACATGTGGTATATATAGTCCCAACCACCTATGACAATTATCCTGTCATAGTAGCCTTTTGGCTCAGTTGGATTTTGTGTTAGTGGTTGGGCATGAATTTCACAATAGGTAAGTATTCGACATGAAGCGGTAGATCCTACATTGATATATTTCTTGGAATTGGAGCCGTCGAATCTTTTCGAACCATTCGCCCATTGCGCTTGCACCTGGCTCACGTCGCTTGGCTCAGCATCATTATCATCCAGAGGCTGCCTTGGTTCTTGGTCCGAATTGTCTTCATCGTCGGCATCAGAGCCCAGGTCATTGGCTGGCGGTATTGCATTGGTGCGTGCTTCAACTGAGGTCTGTTTCTGCTTTCCTTTTGCTCGACTAGACTGAATAAAATTGTGGAATAAATAACTTTATTGATTGCAAAGCAAAGTTACGTACCGGTCCTGCTCTGTTTGAAGATCCACCAGCCCCAGGATTGGTTTGATTCTCATCGACCTCTTCATCTAATTCATCCGATTCATCGCCCAGATAGGAATTTCGAGGCTCTTTATGTCTCTGAAGGAATTGTGAGAATATAGAATGTGAACTTGGGCCGAATTCCACCAGCAGACTCACCGCCTTGATGTAAGGGGAAGGCTTAGGTTGATTCCAAGGCTTAGAAGAATTCCCTGAATTCTGAGGCTGAGGAAGAAGTATGTCAGATGTTGTTCATATCAAGCTTGCTATCGAGCTTACCATAGAATCGGGTAATCGCCATTGAGGATAACCACGGCGAACACGACTCAATTCCATTGAAACTGGTGCTCTCGACAGCGTGGCGCCCAACCCCCTGACAGCACGAATATCGTGAATGATACCTCCATTGGTGGGATATGCGGTGGATCGGCTAACAGAGGGTGGTCCACGGGTCGAGGTCGAGGTCGAGCTTGGGCCAGGGGGAGCTGGTACACTGTGACGGGACGAAGGCATGGCTGGAGTTAAACCCGCAGATGCTTGACCACTGTGACCAGTATTCGAAAGTGATGTCTAAAGGATTGTTCAAGTAAAATGTAGGTATCTAATTTAATAAACGGACCTGAAGCTCTCGCTCTAGCCTTTGGATTTCAAGACTTTTCTTCAGATTATCATGTTGCAAGACAGCGACTTGATCTGAGAGATTGCCATCTGCAACAGGCTTCAAACGCGTAAGCATGTCAAATGAACCGAGTGATATTGAGACTCACTGTCGAGAGCTTTGCCTATATTTGCCAAAGTCAAATGTTCAGAAGTGAATAGTAATAGTAGACGAAATTCGGAGTAGTACCTGGAGATCTTTGATATTAGATTCCAATTTGGATTTTTCTCTCTGAAGATTGTTGATTTCCTGTGATTTTTCGTTCACTTGGCGACTCAGAGTCTGTAATTCTGTTTTGGCAGCCTGAAATAACATGTTGATTCTTGACAGGAGGAACTGCATTGAACAAACTGACCTTGAAATCCGACTGTATTACGCTACATTCGTTCTCCTTGTCGATTAGCTCCCGTTCTTTGTGAGTGAGTTTCGAATCTGAATCTTGATGTTTTTGCTAAAAAGATATGATCATCAGTCAAGTCGACTATTGGTAAGAACCGTCTGTACAGCACCTTTAGGCCTTCAAACTGGCCGCATAATAAATTGTATCGGGGCTAGGATCCATATATTGAGGTAAAGCTTGATTTTCTTGTATCAAGTAACATACGCGTGGTACCCAATCGTCTCCCCGATCATTTCTCTGTGTCCAATTCATATATTAACACCTCATCAATGATTGAGACAGTGCGAGTACACTCGCCTTTAGACTATCTATCTCTTCCTGCAGATTCTGGTGCTGACGGTCGAATTCACGAACCAACCCTTGTTTCTCAGTGGCGAGCTGTTGCATTTCGGTCTGAAAACTTTGATCAGTACTTTAGAGGGAACACCGTTTTCGACCAACGTACCTTTAATCCATTTATATTGTCCTGCAGTTCCTGCCTTTGTTGCTCCCCTTCTCGTGACATTGTCGCTTTCTCTCTCTGTACTTGCTGTAGCTTTTGATCCAAAGCACTGTACTTGGTCTAGATATGCATCGTCAACAAACAATAAACTCGAGCCGAAAATGATATGATTAAACTGACCGTCAAGCCCGTGATTTTATCATTCAGTTCCCGCTTCTGCTGCGCTAAGTCTCGGGATAGTTTGACCTTCTCGCCAACTGCTTGCTTCAAGTTGCCGTCCAAGGTATTGTATTTAGCCTGTGACCCCGATCAACGTCTTGAACAGTGATCAATTGGAATCCTCACGTTAAAGCCATCGGTTTCATTTTGAAGTTCCCACTTTGACCGCTCCAATTCTTGGGATAGTGTCGCATTCTGAGCATGCAATTCCAGTCGCTTGGTATCTAAATCACTGCATTTGGTCTGAGAATATATTATTGATAGACCAAGGTTACGACTGAAACAAAAATTTCACCTTCAAACCATCAACCTCAGCCTGAAGTCCCTGCTCTTGCTGCTCTGATTTTTGGGATATCGTCATTTTCTCGAGGTCTGATTGTTGTATCTTGGTATCTAAATCGCTACATTTGGCCTGAAGATATGTCAGTAACACGCCAGAGGATGCTGGTCGACAAAACAACTTCACCTTCAGACCACCGATCTCAGTCTCAAGTTCTCGCTTCTGCTCCTCCGCTTCTTGCGACAGTGTTGCGTTTTGGAGTTCTAATTCTTGTATATTTGTAACGAGATTACTACATTTGGTCTGAAAACCCACAGTTAACGGGCCAAATGACTATAATCAGAGAAGTACTCTACCTTTAAACCGTTGATTTCAGCCTGACATTCATGCTCTCTTTGCTCGGAATCTTGAGTGAACATTATCTTCTCGTTGTCCAGTTGATCTAACCTCTGTAGAGCTCTTGTCAGCTTCGTCTCGGTTTCTGATTTTTCGGATTGAGTTTGCTCGAGCTGATATTTGAGCTTCCTGACTTCCTCCTAATGGTGCATTCAGACAATACACTATTGTAGAAGAAATTGAGACTCACTTGTAAATGTTCATGATCTTCTTTAAGAAGCTCGTGATCATGGAGAAGTTGCTGATTGTCTTCTTCGAAGGCATTGATAATCTCGCTCAATTTTTCCGTAGTCATGCGTTCTTTTTCCTGAATTTCCTTCAATTTTTCCCCAGTATCTATTTCCCTTTCGCCGGCTTGGATAGTCATTTCTTCTATTTCCTCAAGAAGACTGGCTTTCGCAGAGATAAGCGTAGCATTGGCTGTCAGCAACTCATCGATCCTTTGAGAAAGTTCGACCCTTGTGTTATTTATGACCTGTTCTCGTTCGGCGAGGTCTCGCCTTAGAGATGTGCAGTCAGCTTTGAGAGTGGAAATTTCCGATGCCTAGGTACTGGTCAGAGCAAATTCACAGCAGCAACAGCACCACCCACGGCTGAATGTGACAAGTTTTCCAAATCACTTTTTGCTTCCTGAAAGATTACCGGTTGAGTATCATCATGACGGCCAGGAATAGTTTAGATTACTTACCGCCAGCGAATCTACTGTGTTTTGAAGATCCTTGATATTCGCCTCCAACTGCTCACATTTGTTAACGCTATCAGCAAGAGATAGCTACAGAATTACATGTGAGACACAACAAAAATGGAGCAACGAATTTACCTGTGGACAAGTTTCTTCGTGCAACTGTTACATGTGAGCCATGGCAAATACTAACACGTTGAATTTACCTCCGGTGGCAGAGCGGTTCCTTGTGGTGATTGATTCTGTTCAGATAACTGTTTCATGATCTGTAGACAACACGTAGTTAACAACATGAATGCACTTTTGCAGTATAAGTGAATAATCTATACCTGTAATTCCTTGTTGACCTGAGAAATATGTCGGTTGGACTCTTGCAGAGAAGCGATTTGGACGTTGAGGGCATGGCATTCAGTCTAACAAATGTCAGTAAGACCCGAATTAAGTTTTCTGAACATACCTCAAGTCTCTGGATACAGTCTGTTTCAGTGCTCTTGGAGCCCTGAGATTGAGAAGTAAACGGCGTTTAAGATGAGAGACGTGACGTGACTTATACCTTTTTCTCTTCGGCTAGCTGACTATCTTTGAGACTCTTCAATTTCTCATCTCGATCTTGTATTTCATTTACCAACTCTGAGTTCTTTTTGATAAGCTGTGAGAGATGTCAGATTAATGTCAACAACCGACAATTCCTGACCTCTTGGTTGATAGATTCTTTTGCACTAGCACTCGCCCAAGCGCCTTCATTCTGATGTTTTTGAGCTGAGAGACTGTCCTGTAAATCTTGAGCATCACTTTCGAGATGAGAGACCCGAGCTCGAAGATTTGCGATCTCATGATTCTTGATGGTCATTTCGGCACCAGAAGAATACAGTCTTTGGTCTCTATTTGCGAGTTCTTGTTCGAGTTCAAAGATTCTGTCAAAGCCAGATCTCTTGCGCGCATGTTGTTCGAGTTCGGATGGTGCCTGAAGCTGAAGATTGTGGGTAACCGTAGGTCCCGGCTGCGTTTTGTATTCAGTTGTGTGGCATGTTCACGAATATGAGGAACATTCACATCAACGTCCATGTAGATAGTACGAGAATGAGCCAAGGGCCTCCTCTGTCAAACATTGAGATAAAGATGAAAGAGATACAGTAAACACTCACTTCATGCTGCGTTGAGGCGGGGTCTCTTATGATTACACTGGAATTGCGCATATCCACATCGGACTGAAAAACCATCAGCCTCATTTGAATGACAAAGTGAATGAACATACTTACAGTCGAAGGCACTGGACTGCTTCCTAAATGTTGTTGTGGGTTCTGAGATGTCAAAGTAGAGTCTTCTTCCATTGTTTAATGTCCGTTGACATTAAGATGTTGGGTCGATGAATGGAATCATGAATACAAAGGATAAAGCACACCACAGGCGCCCAACAAGCTCAATTCACCGGCCCGTTTGAGCACCGACTTATGTTGCGGCACGTAGTCGGCTGCCGCTACGCTTTGAAAATAAAGATTACTTTCATTGGGCATGCATCGCCCGATGTTAGCCCGATGGTCAAAACATTGCTTAAGACATGTTCAAAGTTGACTTATTACTGAATAGTACAGTACATACCGAGTCACCGCTATGTTGATGTATTCTTTTTATATCACTAACGGTGACCGCTTCAAATCTATTGGTCTTCAACAACAAAAAGCACACTAACTACAAGATCTCATTCTAAGAGAACAAAACTAGTCTCGAGGACAGTGTCAGAAGCTGGACGATTTGTGGGATGATTCACCATCTGATCAATTCCACTCGAAAAATCTTTGGCTAGATTATCAATGTTCTCCGTTTCCGCTTCGATTGAGTCAAAAGCAACCTGAGTCATCCATTTCGCCTCATTGCGACTGTAGGAAATCTATGCAAAGCGTGAAATGAATAACTAAATTAGAGATTAGCTAAACGAGTGCAAACCTGCTGTATATATTGGGGGATGGTACAGTAAGATGCAAAGGAGATGGAGAGTAGTAGAGCGACAATCCAAAACCAATTCAAGGCCTTCTTGGGTATGTAGAATCCGACGTGAACAAAACCTGCCGTGGGGACAGTCCGAGCAGTGGGTTCATCCTGCATGACCTCCGAGTGCAGTACTAAAGGGACCTCGGGGATAGTCTTTTCAAAAAGCACAACATCAGAAGGCTGTTCTTGGGTTGATCCCGCAATCGCAATGAGGTGTCGTCCAGGAAGGGTAAAGGTCTGTTCTATTTCATGAGCACAGCGAAAGACGATTTGATACATTGCATTTACCGCAACTGGTTGGACAAGGTTACCACGAGGATAGCTCAACTTCTGGACCATTTCTTCCGATTCCACATCATACACTAATGCAAACCCGCGATCCGTCCCCCCTACAACAATGGTCTCAGATTCCCCAAACGCAACTTGCTTAGGAAAAAAGACCAGCGGTGCTTCAGCAATGAACGTCTTCAAAAGTTCGAGGTTGGAGAGGCGGTAAAGTTGAAAATTCTTGCCAGTATACGCAACAAACTTGTCAGCGGTGTAGTTCAGAGAGACAGAACCCCTGCAGAAAACCTGATCATTCACAAATAACAAATGCGAGTGACCTGGAAAACTTACATTCTTCCAGGACCAGGGGATTTACGGCTCTTTACTGCTCCACTTTTGTAATCAAGACGAAGTCTATTTTAGAGTTGGTGCGAGCAAACACATGATATGGATAAATATGCACATTTCACCACCATATAGAGGAAAGACAAATATGTCCCTAGTCTTCTTGCACATTCGAACAGTTTTTGGTTTGAGATTATCGTCCAGAACGGTAGAGAATACTTTTGAAAACTCGCCAGACGACGATAATGTCCAAACACTGATGCATCGATTGGCAGTTGCAACCACTACCCTTCCGATCCTCCCAGAGGCAATTTCTTGCTCGTGAACATCCATTGATAGGATTTCGTCTTGAACGTCATTCATAGGAGTAACCCTATAGAGCAAGTTGAATGACTGAATTGGATTAGTTTGAATACTCAGTTCAATGAGTCTATGACCTACCTGGCTCTCTTCGGTCCAATTCCAGAGTATGACATCCCCTCGCATGGACCCCAGCAGTAGAATGTGCCGATTGTTCTTGTGGAAATACACCCACACCGCTGCGGTTATAACGTATTTTGGATTTTGAGGTGCGAATAGCATGTGGGGAAGAGGTGTGGATGCGCTGGTGGATAGATCCCAGACGTATACACCACTATAGCCTGCAATATACGAGAATATATGAATCTGAAGGAGACTAGAATGGAGTACCTACCTGCAGCTGCAAGGAATCTGCCTTTTGCTGAGAAGGCGAGAGAGACGACAGCGTCGCGTGGACCCGTGAGTTTTGAGAGTGGTCGATATTCGGAGGCCATGAGAACGTAACTAATACCAGGAAGAAGCGAATTGTAAAGAAGTACGCATGAGGGTCTTGTGAACGCCGTTTGACAAAGACCACTTTGGGATCAAAGGGACCGGCCCGCAACCGCTTTTGTTCTGAGCTCTCACCAGGACTCGACAATGGCCTTTGCCATCTCGCCACTGCAGTTTACCTATATAAGCATTCAACCTCTCGATATTTTCGTGTACTGCTATACTCTACTTGATGGATCTTTACACCAACTTCGACCTTCGACCTCTGTGCGCCGATCATGAGGAGATGCGCTTACCCCCGATAAGCCACGAACACACCAATATGCCATCAACTGGGCCACAACGTACCCAGAAAGTATCACCTAGAGCTTCGCCTTATAGTGGTCCTTCATTAGGTGTAGAACGCAGCTCTACCCCTGTATCACCCTCGTCATCCCTGTCATCTGTTCATTCTCTCCTCAGTATCTCCAGCGAGCTCGAATATGACACTGACCGGGAGCGTTTGGCACACTCGCGGCGCACTCGGCGTAGGCAGTCACTTGCTTATGATAGCGATGACGGTGTTCAAGTCTCTAGAGCAAATGGCACCAAACAGTCTTCAAATTCACTAGCAGATGTTACGACTAACGTGTGCCATAATGCAGACACACAATCGACAAAACCTGGAAGGAAGCACGGTCCTCCTGCCCTCGTCTTCGAAGATGATTCCGATGACGATCTTATACCCAAACCTCCTGGTGAGGTTGGTAGGCCGAATCGTGGTGGCTATTCTCTGTTTCTAGTTCTGGGGTGGCCGAAGAAGAAGTACGACAAGGTCAAGGTGTGTGCTTAGGAACTATTACCTCCTCATCAACTAACTTTCCATAGAATTTTATCAACGACCTTGTCGAGAAGCACCTGGATTGTGGCCTTCCCATGAGCGAACAAGCGCGCGAAGACCTCAAAAAGGTACGAATAAAAGTGAGTATTATCATCATTGAACAAGATGCTCTTCTCATGGTCTTAGGCTACGGAGAAATTTGTCTTTCTGAAGGAATATAGTGGACTCTGGGTCACCAACGACTTCATTCGAAACCATCTCAAATACCAGAAGACTGTTATCAGGAAGGAGAAACTGGAGAAGATAGCAGCAGATGCGGAGCGTCCTGCTGCTTCGACTGCGCCTTCACCTTCAGCACTGACTAAAACATCGAATCGCTCAGGTACCAAGAATAGAAAGCACATTTCTTAGTTTCGCGTAACACAACTCATCAATTTGTGCAATTGTAATCAGATTTATTCATTCTTTTATCCTCAATACATTTGCGTTCTGATTCATAGCTACACTACATACATACCACACAGAATTGGTATTTAATCCTGTTCAAAGCATATTCAGTGTGAATAATAAATATACAAAGATTAGACTCACCGAACATAGGTTAACGACGACTACCAAATCATTAGTGATACTCCATCTCGCAATGTGCCCAGCAATTTGACTCAAGGTAATGATTTCCAAAGTGTCTGAAAAATTCGACGCAACCATGTCTGCCTCGAAACCATTTGCCCAATAATCGGCAAATGGGTGAGGTGTGCTAGCTGGCATGCTCCAACAAATGACCGCTTGAAGTGGACCATTCTGAGTCCGTCTAAAGATATGCCGAATCTGTCCTGCTATCCACCGCTGCCCCGGGCGATAGGTGCCTTGAGCCTGGAAGCAAATATTGCTGTTTCCTATTGCGCCTTCTCCTGGAATAGTGTAATCACCTTTGGAGCCAGGAATACGAGAAAAACACTCAAAAGGCTCGGCCCTGAGCAGCCTTGTGAGGGTTGGAGAAGGAAGGATCTTGTACTTGGAGTCTGGTTGTGCAAAATTGCTTGTAACTAGCTCCGCATCCACAGTGATCGAACCCTCAGAATCATCGATATCATCAGCTGGAGCGACGGGAGGTGGAGGTGCCGATGAACCACGGTCGTAGTTGTAAGCTTTGTCCAGGAGTTGCTGGCAGTATCGGAGAATTGGGGGGGAGTTTTCACGTAATAGCCACTGACGGAAGGAGGCCCCTTTGCAGAATGAGTGCAGCATTGTATGTTCGAATTGCCCTATTTTACCAATATATGTAAGTCCCCAGGCAGATAAGAGTATAAACAGACCAGTGATGTGGTTCGTAGGAATACGCTGAAGTTTCCCTATCAGATTTTCAAATGGAAATAGCCACCAGTTGCGAACACCACTAAAATTGTTCATCCCATCGAAAATGTGGAAAGCTAGGTGATGAGTAGGGAAGATCCATCCTGGGAAGTCTTGTTTGAGACCAAGAATATGAAGGCGCAATAGGTGGCGGTACAAGTTGCGCCTCTCTACGCTCAGTGTCCGTTTGGCCATCACTAGTGAAGCACATGCCAGGTGCATTGTTGTATCAACTACAGAAGTCATACTAGAGGCCTCAGGTGAGGCTAAAGGCGATTTCTCTCGCCACAGGCTCAGAACTGCCAAAGGAACATGGATCAAAAAAAGGGTTCTCCAGTGTTCCACCTTCAAAGTTCCTGCTTGAGCGGATCCGATGTTCGGGGGGGGGGTTCGTGACCCAAGCGGGGGTTACAGCTTCACGTATCACCTGTTGAATTCTCTGCAAGAGACTGGAAGAGTCTAACTTGATTGATGGCATTTGCTCGAGCGGCTTCGACATCCTCTAAGAAACTCACAGTATTGTGAATGATAAGCAAAGCACATGTATGAAACACGTACCCATAACATCAATTGGTCTACCAAGACATCCTTGTTGAACTTACTTGCAGGAAGTCGGTCGATGTCTGCACAAACATAGGTCAAGGCATCCCCATTAGACTGCTTTAATGCTTTGCGCAGGTCATCTTTGTGATCGTGGACCAACGGTTTCTGAAGAAGACGGTGTAGGTTGCCAACGTGAGATGCAGAATGGTAAGTCATGGAAGCAGCGAGTTCTCTCAACAGGTTCGAGCGTTCTCCAGGGGTGAATTTGCGGTACATGATAGGATTATCGTGATCGGGAGTTGAAGCATGGTGGGTAGCCCATGGAATAACAGGGGGAGGTATATCGGTCGGTGTAAAGTATGGCCAGATAAATAGCTGCTCCTCCCTAATCTCGTGGGTACGCTGTGAGAAGTAATTAGATCATATCATCTATGGAAAGAGTTAAATCGCACCCAGTGCAAGAGAATATTACTGAGCTCCCTTTTTGTCACATCTTTTTGAGTGATTTGGGAAGAGTTTCGTAGGTCAGGGGGTCTCTCATTAGGAAATATGGCGAGATTATCGCACACATAGAGAATAGCGGACCATTTGTGTCTCTGTATCCTCGAATACAATTGGTGCTTCTGTGCTTCTGTCACGGGTGCCCGTTCTGAAAGATCATTCAAGATATCCAAGACCGCCTGTCGCGCACGACTATCATTTGATATCTGCACTTGAAGAGATTGCAGTCTAACGCAACGATAGGCACTATGCTCCGTAGACAAATGAGGCCACTCGAGTAGAGAAAGTAAATTATCGTCTACGGGCTGCGATTCATAGCCGATGATACTGGTCCGTAGACGGGTCAAATCCTCTTGACTCACTAGAGATGAGAGAGGAGGAGGAGGCGTGAAATTATGATAGAATGCGAACTTGAACTTGGGCTTTTTCGGTGTCCGTTTAGGATCATCAGGATTATCCAGACCAAGGATGTCCCGAAAATATCTCTGCAGTAAGATGAGGAACATGGTGTGCATGGGGTCAATACCAAGCTGGATAGAGGCTTTCCAATACGGTAGCCGCCAGAACTCTGAGGCTCTGGTACCAAACATATCTTCAAGAATCTTCCGTTTCTTGGTGTCTGGGGCGTCACACCAAAGCTCCGCTCCCTTTCTCAGGAATGCATCGTCTGCACTTTTCCACTCCTCATAGTCCGTGCGCCCTAAATGTGAGACATGCCAGCAATCGCACATATAACAAAAGTGATGGGATGTGACATCCAAAAATCCAGAAAAAGGTCGGGCAGCCTTGAAATCCATTAGAACTAGGGCAAGAGCGACACGAAAGATACGATCATAGGGACAGTCTTTTCCGTACGTTCGATGGGTGGCATAGGGGCGGATGCCCCGAGTATAACCTACCAATAAATCGTCGATTAAGGGCTTTAAATAATGACGGTGCTCGGCATTGATTGCGTTGGGTTCGTGCGGTCCCTGGATAATGCCAGGTACATAAAGGTAGGCATGGTCATTTCTCATCTTCAGTGGAAGATTCAAGCAACTCATGGCCATCATGCCAGTCGAAGACTTCTTTCCACGAATACGGTTTCCTTCAGCGTTGAAGAAGTCGGCATTGAGGGTGAACAACTAGTGCCCTTCACTACTACGATCCGCAATGAAGAGTTGAGCATCTGCTCTGAGAAATTCATGAACAAAACAACTGTCGGTTTGATCGACTTTCTTGATAGGCACATTTTGGTGGCTTTCGACAGCTTCGCAGAACTTATCGCTATATTCTTCAATTCTTGGGAGCGATATGAACTTCCCAAACCAATCAAAGAAGGGATAATATTCGAATATCTTTGCAGGTTTACCGTATGACAAAAGTGATGCATTACAAGGTTCCTCGGATGATGTCTGTCTCTCCAGACAAATGGGAGGGTAGACCGGATGCGAGGCACCATTTGGAAAGGACGGGGCATAGGTCATGCTGCACTTTGGACAGACGGCGTAAGGGACACAGTCTACATCGAGATTGAATTTCTTTTCTAAGCGTTCGATGGACTCCGGGATTCCAGCAAGCGCGATCTCCTGATCGGTATTGAGAGTCCGTCCACCCAAGGTAGCAAGGGTGTAACCGAAAATCTTGATCATCTTCAATATGAAAGTTGCACCGCGCTGTGCTGTCCGTTCAAAGACGCGAGCGACTAAAGCGATGCAGTATGCGATGACAGTTGGGGAATTCTTGTCTTGAGTGGGGTCGAAAAAGCACTTTCCTGACAATGGGTCCATAACACTGAGACATCAAATCAAACAAGGCATTTGAAAAACTCACTGTTATCGATCTTGACTGGCGCAGTATTGGGATATTTCGTTCTCCACAGCTGCACCGATTGCTGTATACTGTCCAGGACCCCTCTGACTTCCTTCGCCTCGACAGAAACAGCGGCAGTGGATGAGGCGATCTCTCTGCGCAGAGTGTCGCTACCATCCTCTACCGCGCAGAGGATAGACTGTATTTCACCTGTGGTCTGAGTCCGGGAAAGATTGCCAAGCCGGGTTTTCAGATCAGAGGCTGCATCATGCAAACTCGATACCGACATTAAGGCTCGCATTACCTTCGCGCTGCTTTTCCTTGGATCACCAAACTGTAGACGGCCATGACGATCGGGAACCAATAATGATTCCAATGAATTCTCCTCAACAGAAGGAGTGCCAGCGCTAGCAGACAGCATGCTCTTAACCTAACAGCATAGTCCGAAATTCAAACAATACATTGGAATTGATTAAATGGACGTACAGTTTGTTTGGTAATTTCAGCCTGAAACTTGTGGAGCGAACGTTCAATTGATGGTAGCTGGGGTGTAGCGCTCTGCATGCCTGAAGAAATCGCAGCGGCCATGACGCTCATATTGTAGTTGGAAGCCTCATCTGCATGGCGCGAAAGAGTCTGATATTTCGATCTAAGATCAGAGGCGGCAGCTGCAGATGGCCAATGGAGTTTTGGTTTAGCATTATCTGGCGAGGACGTAGATTTCGACGATAAATCAGGTGGAGAGGACAAGGAAGAAAGCTTCAAGGGCTCATCCTTCAAGCTCCCTAAGAGATCTCTGTAGGAGGTCATTTTGTCGGCTTAGATATTTTTAGCGCCCATTGTTCAAAATGGTCAAGATTCGGGATTCTTCGGAACACTCATTAGACTTATATAGCATGGTCGGAATGTACATTATAGATGGAACGTCAAATATACAGTAAAGAGATACATTTGCGTCTTAGTTAGCATGGTCATGTAAGTAAGGGAGAGTAGCTTTGCGTGACTTGAAGATAGAGGGCCATTTCAGAGAGCCTCGAGGAGGTTGGGGAATACCGAGCTCCGATCGTAATGCAACAGCCATTTGCTGCAAGTGATGAGCTTCTATAGGCGTGAAATGGCCAGTGATTACGCGGCAGTCAGGGCATCTGGGGTTGGTCCGCTTTTGAACATGATACTTAGCACATTCGGATATGCATTCCGCACAGAAGAAGTGACCGCAAGATAATCTATTGCCGCAGGTGAGTTGTGAAGAGCAATATACACACATGTAATGACTTACATGAATGGACGGTTGACGATGGAAAGGCAAATGTGGCAATTCAAATTTTCTCGCTGTTTCAACAGAAATACATCCGTTCGCTCCCTAGCTTCCTAAATAGAGTCATATGAGAGCAGAGAAAAACATGGTCTGGGTCTAAACGAACCTTGTTCTTGTGCTTTATAACTGCGAGTTTCTGTGGAAGTGATTTGCGAGGATAGGTAGCCTGTCAAAAGTAACACAGGTTGAAGCGGGTTTTCATACATACATACAAACACATACCTTGAAGGGTCCAGCAATGAATTGTACATCATCAGAACTGGTTGTTGCAGCAGTGGTGCGAGAGGTTGGCTGCTGAAACAAGAAGATTACAGGTAGCATGTTGCGAAGAAACAATTCAAATACCTGGGACGCGCCAGATTCAAGAGCACTAATGTCGGTGTTGGGGATAACAGCAGGAGGCACCTCGGACTGAGATGCATTGACGATAGTCTCTCCAGTAGGATCATCTGGCAGGAGAATTGGCTCCGTGTCAGCGACTGGTTCTAGTAACGGATGTCACCAGGCGTCACACTCAAGAAAACCTCAAACAGCGGAGCGATAAAGGGAACAAGCAAAGTTCTGGGCTAAACCAGGTAGAATAGACGAGATCAAAGCTAAGGAAATACAGCAAGTAACTACAGCTTATATACGAGTAAACAACCCTCCGCCCTACTAATGCCCAACGCCCTGGGTTAGTGGTAAACATGAGTAGAACATAAGTAAAGCAATGTGTAAGTAATGAAAGCTCGATCGTCATGCTGTATATGTGTTGTGAGACTGCTGTGTTTAATATAAGTAAATGAAAAGCGCATGTTGTATCAGTAAGCATAAATAATAGGTCAGGTGACAGGATAAGACAAGATATAGGATAAGGAAGATAGAAGATAAGACAAAAGATAAAAGATAAGACAAGATAAGGAAAAGATAAGATGAAAAAGAAGTGATCGTAACATTACCCCCCTCTTAAGGCGCGAATTCCATGACGCGCAAGTCGGTTGACAAGTGCTTCAGATGGCATGTTACTTGGGATTGGTTCTATGTCAGATGTAGGGATTGGTTGGAACAATTCAGTGGGAAACTGAGCAATCGGAATCTCGATCCGTTTAAGGATTCGAGGCCTGGGCTTGTTAGGATACTTCTTGTGGAAGTCCTGAACAGCTTCTTTGGCATTCGTCATATTAGCTGCAGGTTCCCACGTCATTTCATGTGGTCCATAACCTTCCCATTTTACCTTGTACTGGATGCCATTCCGATACTTGCGTGAGTCGACTACTTCCTCTACCTCGTATTCTTCTTCTTCTCCTACTACTTCCGGTGGTGGTTCAGTATTTCGGGGTTGTGTTGGGAACTGGGGTTCATGGTACGGGGATAGGTGCGTTTCGTTGAAGACGTTATGGATTCTTTTCCATGTACGAGGGATGTCGAGTTTGTATGAGCTGGGTCCGATCTTTTCAAGAACTTTAAACGGTCCAAATCGTTTGTCACCGAGTTTCTTCATTGGACGATCTGTCGTTATGTTAGTTTCTTCAAGCCAAACTTTATCTCCAGCGTTATATTCTATCGCCTCATTCCGGTGTTTATCATATTGGCGCTTCATGTCCTCAGCGGCTTTTTTCAGTGCTGACCCTACTTCTTCCCTGATCCGTTTCATACTATTGGCAAACTCCTGGGCAGTTGGGTTTTGTGACGTCATCCTCGGCGTGGTTCCTTTGTATGGGTGTCTGCCGTTGTCTGCATAGAAGGGTGAGACTTTTGTAGCTGAATGTACTCGGTCATTGTACGCAAACTCCATCATAGGAAGCCACTCGTGCCAATCGCTCTGATGATGATTCACAAAAAGGCGGATGTAATGTTCAATCTCTTGATTTATCCGTTCCGTCTGGCCATTAGTCTGAGGATGGTATGCAGTTGTATAGTTGCTTTCGATTCCCAGTAACTTGTACAGTTCCTTCATGAAGCGGGCATGGTACTGAGGGCCGCGATCGTGGATGATCTTTCGGGGCATTCCATGGACTGGGAATACTTTGTCACGATAAACACGTGCCATTCCTTCAGATGTTATCGTAGTATGCGTGGCAAAGAGTCGCAACCTCTTCGTGAAGTGATCGACAAACACGCTGATGGCATTATATCCTCCGGACTCTGGTAATTCGCCAATCATATCTGTTCCGATGATTTCCCAGGGCTCAGATGGTACGTCATGTGGATGTAACGGTCCTACAGGCTTGGTACGATGTGTCTTTGTAGCTTGACATTTTTCGCAGCCTTCCACATAGATCCTGACATCCCGACTAATTCCTGGCCACCAGTAGTTGCGTGTAACCAACTCAATAGTTTTATAGCGGCCGGGGTGTCCTGCTGTCTGGGCGTCATGATGTGCCTGTATGATCCGTCCTCTGAGTTCTTTGTCCTTAGGAACATAGATGCGTCCTTGCCAAACTGCTAGTCCGTCCTCAGTTTCAAGCCATTCCTTGTCTTTAGACTCGAGGGCAACCTGTACTAACTTGTCTCGCTGATTTTTCTTTCTTCGGATGAGATTAAGCAGATCGTCTTCGGGGGCAGATGTCTGATCCGTTATCTGAGAAATGAAAAATTCCGGTTTTAGTAGCATGACGTTGGTATTGTCGTTCTCCCCTTTCTCAAGGCCTGACATCCGTGACAGGGCATCGGCTTTTCCCATTGATTTCCCGGGCTTATGGAAGAGTTCGATATGGTATTCAGCGATTTCAACTACCCATCTGGCTTGTCGTCGGTTCAACTTCTGAGGTTTCCGGAAATACTGGAGATTTTGGTGATCTGTAAAGACTTCAACAGGTTCTTTTGCGCCCAGCAAGTACTGCCTCCAGTCCGAGAGGGAGTCCATGATGGCCATCACCTCTTTGTCGTAAATTTCGTAGTTCCGTTCAACCTCGTTGAGTGACCTGGACCTGAAAGCTACTGGTCTCCATTTTCCATCGACGTTCTGTGACAGGACTGCACCATTAGCATAGTCAGAGGAATCGGCTTCAACTCGGAACTTTCCAGCTTCTCTTGGGATAATGAGAGTGACATCTTCGATGATCCGGTCCTTCAACCGATCGAATGCATCTTGTTCGAGAGATGTCCATTCCCAAGTCATATTCCCTGTGAGTCGTGTTAGGGGTTTGGCAATTTTACTGAAATCTCGGATGAACCGGCGGAAGAAGTTGCAAAACCCTAAAAACGATTGTAGTTCACGTTTTTTTCTCTGGTGGCTGCCAGGTTCGAACTGCTTCAACCTTTTTTGGGTCCATCCGGATTTGTCCATTGCCTACGATGATTCCAAGATATTCAACCTCCTTAGCTTCAAAGGTACACTTTTCGGGTTTCAAGTACAGCTTGTTGCCTTTTAGGATATCAAGAACCTTTCTGACAATGACTCGGTGTTCCTCAATGTTGTCCGTGAAGATAAGGATATCATCCATGTAGACAATGACATGTCCTTGATCGATTAACTCTCGAAGGATGTGATTCATGAACGCTTGGAACGTGGCGGGTGAGTTTGTAAGTCCGAAAAACATGACCGTAGGCTCAAACAAGCCTCTGTTTGTCCGGAACGCTGCTTTCCATTCGTCTCCTTCTTTGATCCGGATGTTATTGAATCCCCATCGGACGTCCATCTTGGTGAAGATTTTGGAATTCTTTAGCTTATCGATAAGTTCCTGAATCAATGGGAGTGGATATCGATTCTTGACAGTCATGTCATTTAGCTTTCGATAATCCTGTACGGGCCGTAGTGTTCCATCTTTCTTTTTGACAAAGAAGAAAGGTGAAGCCATGGGTGAACGTGATGGTCGTATTCGTCCCGATCTAAGGTTTTCTTCCAGGAATTCGTCTAAAGCCTTCTGTTCTGGTGGACTGAGGGGATAAACTTTGCAATCAACTGGCTTAGAGCCTGGCGTTAATTCTATAGCATGATCCCATGGACGTCTTTCCGGCATTTGGTCAAAATCCTTTTTACTAAATACATCAGCATACTCGGCAAGGTACGGAGTAGCGGCATCTGTAGTAGTGGTTTGTACTTTGATATGACCTTGGTCGGAGAGATACCCATTCCAATCGAACCAGAAGATCCTTTCACCATCGACAAGCTTTCCCTCTGTACCATCATCCTCAGGTGACTCATAGTGTGGCAAATATCCGCATTTGTCAGGACAACGTTCGAACGTTAACGTGGATTCCTTCCAATCAATGCTGGGATTATGGTAACGTAGCCAATCTATGCCTAGGAAGATATCTGTCTTGCCTAAATTGGTAACTGCCAAATCTATTCGTTCGGCATGATCTCCTATCACCATTCGGACTTGTACATAGCCTTCTATGGAACCATTTTTGTTCAGAGTGCCATCGGCATTATAGACCGGCATTTTGACTGGTAACTCCTTAACAGTGAGCTGGTGCCGTTCTACAAAGTCCTTATTGATACAGGACCCTGTGGCTCCGCTGTCTAGGAGGGCTTCCATTTCAATCTGCACACCATTGTCGATATTCTCAATAGTGGTTCGCAACTTTAGCTTACGTCCTCGGGTACCTCGGACGAATCTCTTACGACTTTTGAGACTGGTAACTGCTTCAGTTGCGGTTGCATGATTTAGATTTCGTATAGCCAATACTGTTTCTTCCGATGCTTCTCTGACACGACTTTCAGGCATCCAGGCTCTAAGGATTCCTATAGCCATGGGGAGTTTGTCCATTTGTAACCGCTGCGCCACCCATTCAGGTGTGTTTGGTTCATATCTCACAGGTTTTTCCTCAGTTCGGTTCGTCATTGTAGATAAGTTATTTTCATTGGGTGTACTAGTACTACCGAATTCAAAACTAAATTGACTGTCTACATATGACGATGACGAAAAGTCCGATACTGATTCTGAGATTGGCCCCGGCAGACCTGCGTCTACTGCTGGGGCAGGACAAAACCCAATTCTTTGGCCATAGCCTCCTGATCCTCCTGTGTCATCCGGCTCCACATGCCTCTGACAAATTGCGGTTTCGGCGCTTTCTCTGGACAGAACTTCGCAATGTGGCCTTGCTTGCCACAATGGAAGCATTCCCTGTTACGACGCGCAGCGTCAATGTCCATTGGTCTGCCTGCACCTTTGAAAGTAATTCCGGTCCCATCTTTCCTATCCTGGGTGGGTACCGCAGGGGTTGGAGTCTTGGGTACTGGAGTCTGTGTCTGTGGTTGCCATTTCTGGTTACTAGGTCCCTGCCCAGCATTCCGCTGGTATCTGTTTGACCAGTTGCGCCGCATTTCCTCACGACGCCACCACATGTCATCGATACTGATGATCTTCTGTTTGAGTTCATCGAACTTTTCGATTCGCTCATTGCTGGTACCATATACTTGATCAATCAGCTTAGGCTTTACGTTCATTTCGATCAGTCTGATGACATAGGGTGCGTCCTTGACGTATCCGGCATCTCGCATGATAACCTCAAATTCCTTGAAGAAATCCTCTGCCCTCTCATTGGGGCCCTGGCGGAGGTGTTCTAGCCTCTCCTGTGCGTTCTCTGTAAGTCCTTTGTCTAGGAAGGAGGCATTCAATGCGTCCTTGAATCCTTTCCACGTGCTAGCCCATTCCTCCTCATCATCGTCGAAGTTATCATCCGTGTAATTCTGGACCCAGCTACTGACTTTGGGACCTCGCATATACGAGATTGCAATGTCAATTCTCTCATTGTCTGTAGTGACTCTGTTCCTTGGATTGCGAATGTAAGCAAAGAGGGTACGGCGCCACTCTTTGAACTGGGTTTTATCGCCATCAAAGATACTGGGTTCTCTGAGCAATGACTTGCCATGAACATGAGGAGTAGTGACAGGAGTAATGGGAATAGGATCGGGAGTAGGGTTAGACATGCTGTAGTGGGGTGATATGTAGGCGGGTTTGAATGAGGTGATGTTTCGTTCAATTGAAGATGAAGTGGATGGAGCAGATGAGTTGGGGGAGCGGGGACGATCGGTTTGTACCGAAAGTCTAGGTCGTCCTAGTCTTGAGGTAGAATCCGTTGTAAGGAAGACGAGTTACTAATGCAACTCGGTGGTGATGATGGGAAAATGTATGATTGGATTTGTAGAAGTCGGTAGTAATGTGGGGAAGATTTCGAAAAAGAGTACGATGATGTGGGAAGCAGCCTTCCACTCTCGATTGATGAACAGATGCACCCTCCCTGTCTAGGAATGGAGCTCAATGTGCACGCGAAGACCCCTCTCCGAAGATTAGTGATCAGTCGACGCTTTCGTCTGCCAGTACGGTGTCGGACTCAACGTTACACCTTTGTACTATAGGCGACACTGCTCGAAGAGAGAGTAGAAGTCTGTGAAGGGTTGGTAAAAATGTGAGCGAGGATAACTGTGATAGGGATATGATTGCGTAGCGTGTGACAGGTGGTAAGAACAGCTTTGATCTTCTGTCAGCGACTGGTTCTAGTAACGGATGTCACCAGGCGTCACACTCAAGAAAACCTCAAACAGCGGAGCGATAAAGGGAACAAGCAAAGTTCTGGGCTAAACCAGGTAGAATAGACGAGATCAAAGCTAAGGAAATACAGCAAGTAACTACAGCTTATATACGAGTAAACAACCCTCCGCCCTACTAATGCCCAACGCCCTGGGTTAGTGGTAAACATGAGTAGAACATAAGTAAAGCAATGTGTAAGTAATGAAAGCTCGATCGTCATGCTGTATATGTGTTGTGAGACTGCTGTGTTTAATATAAGTAAATGAAAAGCGCATGTTGTATCAGTAAGCATAAATAATAGGTCAGGTGACAGGATAAGACAAGATATAGGATAAGGAAGATAGAAGATAAGACAAAAGATAAAAGATAAGACAAGATAAGGAAAAGATAAGATGAAAAAGAAGTGATCGTAACACTCCGCATAGTCCGAATCAGACAGAGAAGGATCGGTGGAGGAACTTTCACGAGATCGTCGACTTTTTCTGCCATATGTGTTCTGATAAGGGCGAAAATTGGCCATGTGGCGTGCTTCAGTGCTTTGTCGAGGTACAGTGAGGTTGGAAGGCATTCTAAACTAACAGTGTTAGCGTATGTTTCAAGAGTTATAAGACGTAGGACGCACATGGTGATGGGGCAGTCTGTGTCAACAGGAAAATGGGCAGACTCTAATGATCTGGTCGATATTTTATACTGTCTTGGACAAAGGCATCTTTGCACGCAACAGGATCCATGACGAAAGTACACAAAGGAAAGTGGATAAAGGTCTTTTGAGTTTATATTGGGCCAAGGCGGAATGAGTTCTTGAAACCGGAACATCGTGAAAGAGATTTGAGGCAAAGGTACTACGTGCCTGCAGGCGAAGAATTTTGAGAAAGGTACGGGGTGGTATGTAAAAATGTTCTAGTTGGTTAGGGTAAAGCACCAGAGGCAAGGTGGATATACTCACCACTGATGGGACAAAAAAGCCCAGAGAGTCTCCCTCGAATCGGTATCGCCCAACAACAGCCCGTCAAGTGTGTTCTCATCGGGTCTTAGTCTACCGTGAATCTCCCCCTCATCGGCCATTTTGTTTTTCCGTCAAAAAAAGTAATTAATTTAAGATGTAAAAAGGAATCAATTTCATTGCTTTTTACTTCTGATAAAGGGAAACTTCTTCTTTGGAGATATGTTCTGGGAAACATAAAGAATCCCAAAGCTTTATCCCATTGTAATAATAACTACAAAAGGGCACCTTTTCTATTTGCGAAAGGAATTCATTACCACTAATTATCCAGGGCGGGGTTTTTTCCGAGAAGGGAAATATCTACCTAATGTTTTCTCGAGCATAAAATATATGATTTTTCGCCCCATAAATCTACTGTAAAAGGTCAACTTTCCCATAACTTTTCTCATTTCCTTTTACAGACAATGTTTTTGCCCGGTGGCGTAGTGTGCGGTACGCACAGGTCCGGGTTCCCGGTAGAGCGGCCCACGTTCATGTCAAAACTAAAAGACTTTCTCTTTACCAAAACCACGTACATTGTCGCACCCCCAAGGACCTGGACCATAATCGAAACGTCTCACTATCTCTATAGCATTGCAGACGCTGCAATTATTAGCAGTTATTCCGTCGATGGATTTCCGAATCAGTGCCTGCCCCTAGACTTCGAAGTTCCGTCGGCGTACCAACCGCAGATGACCTGATTAGGTCCCGTCGTCCAGGTAGTCAAGTGTGGTCTAATGTAGGTGATATGAATGGTGAGATTTACAGGCGCGACGGCTGTTTGCCCAACGTGGTTCAACAGTTAATTGGAACGAAACGAAAGCCATAGGCTCCACCCAGAACTCAAGCATTTGATATGTCACAGCTTCGTCTCTCTTTACGCGCGCGATAGGCTGTTACTCTCAAACTGAGTCTGAATGGATGAGAAAAAATACATAAAATGGATACAATGGATGACTTCCCGTAAGCCTTTGCCCAATAATCTGAGTACATAATTTTTGAGCCGGTCTGATGCGACTGACGGACAGTTGATGCGCTGTTTGCTTATCCCAGTAAGCGAGTGCAGAACCGTCTAGGGAGGGGTCCGGACCCCTCCCTAGACGGTTCTGCTCGAGTTCTGCTCAAAATCCGTTGATCGGACTAATTCGCTTAGGACGTTTAGAAACTGTTAGAAATAATTACTGTCCAATAATCCTTACGGGAAGTCATCCAATCATACAACCTACAAGCAGGATTGGCTACAGGGATTGGTGTCCATAAGGTAAGGTCTGCGGTAGGCGGGAACTCTGTACAAGCCCGTAAAATCCGATGGTCGGATAATCCGTCGTCTCTCCCGATCGATTAATCGCTTTCAACATAAATAAATAAATCAACTGATAATTTTTTTCTCTTCCATCACCAATTATCCCCCAATCTCATTTCTGATATCACAGTCATTCCACCACGACTATTCCCATCTAGTCTAACCACCTACCCACCATCCAATCTAGCATCTTTCGATAGTAACCACCCCCTTCACGGAAACTATGTCTCCCCCTTTCCGCGCAGAACACCTCGGTTCCCTCCTCCGTCCTCCTACCCTCCTCGCTACCCGCGCCGCCATAACCCAAAACGAACTCCCTCCATCCTCCCTCGCCCCAGTCGAAAAAGCCGCCATCCAATCCATCGTCCAAACCCAACTCACACTCGGCTTCCGGTGCATAACCGACGGCGAATACCCCCGCCACATGTTCTGGGGCTCCTTCTTCCCAAACCTCAACGGTATGAAAGAGATCTACGACCCCCCGATCGAGATATTCCGCGCATACGCTCCGGACATCGCTGCGTTCATCGAGAACGTGCAGATTCCCGGCGAGAGCGTGGTGTGCACGGGGAAGATCTCGCATACAGGTGAATCGACGTATGTTGAGCAGGTTAGGTATCTGCAGTCGATTTTGCCGGAGGAGAGGTGGGGAGATATCAAGTTGACAGTGGCGGCGCCGAATTGGTATCATTTGAGGTATATGGAAGGGAAAGCGTACCCGAAGGATGTGTATGTGGATGATCAAGCGTATTTTGGGGATATTGCGAAAGCGTATCAGGTGGAGTTGGATATTTTGTATAAAGCTGGGTTGAGGAATGTACAGTTCGATGATCCGAATTTGGCTTGTAAGTTAGGATCCAAGCGTCCTCTTTTTTTTCGTGTTCGAGGAGGCTAAATCATCATATATTATCGCGTCTGTTTAGATTTCTGTTCGGAGAAAATGTTGAAGGGATGGGAAGAGGACAAGACGAATATCACATCTGCCGACGATATGTTCGACGCATACATTCAGCTGTATAATGATTGTATTTCCAAAGCTCCAGCCGACATGCACTTTGGTGTTCATCTCTGTCGAGGTGCGTACGAAATACGGGACTCTCTCTCTCCGCTAATTACCCTCTTTCTCTAACCCAAACCAATCTCTTTCATTTATGTACAGGAAACTTTGTCGGCTCCCGCCACTTCAGCGAAGGCTCCTACGACCGAATCGCCACTAAGCTCTTCCAATCCCTCAACATCCACACCTACTATCTCGAATACGACACTCCCCGTGCCGGCGGATTCGAACCTCTCGCCTTTCTCCCCAAGAACAAATCCGTCATCCTCGGCGTCGTGACGTCCAAGTTCCCGGAACTCGAAGACAAAGAGGAGATGAAGCGCCGCGTGTATGAGGCTGCGGAAATCATCGCCAAGGGGAACGGAGAGACTAGGGAAGAGGCGTTGAGGAGGATGGGGGTGAGTCCGCAGTGTGGGTTCGCGAGTCATGAGGGGGGGAATTTGATTGACATGCAAGGGATGGAGAATAAGTTGAAGTTGGTGAGGGAGATTGCGGATGATATTTGGCCTGGGGAGGCGTAAGTAGGAGTCAACAAAATCAAGTTTCAACATACTTGCATTACTAGTTTAGGTTATAATATTTACCATGTATGTATACTAAATATCTGTTGTGGAAGGTATGTTTTTGAGATGATGTGAAATGTTCGCGATCCTAGCATATATTTGCTCAGCAGCTATATGTGTGTACGTAGGACGTCATATCAGAAAAAAAATGTGTGGAGTCGACATGACATCACACCTCCATGGATTCTAAAGGATCAATCAAGTAGTTGGGAACTTGTGGCCACATATATAAGCCAGATCTTTTTCAATTCTGCCCACCATCGACCACGAGCATCTTCCATTTTGTACTCAATACAAGACTGCCATGAGTGCGCCCATGACATATTTCAGGTAAACTCAATGCAATTCATGACTGCTGCTTGCAATGTTCATTTTTTGACCTTTCATTTTTTTATATTATAGTAACCGGCAAAGTGCAAAGTTAGTCTCCAATTTGAGTTTGTCTCATTGTTATCAAAAACCCATCAACTGACTGAGAACGTATCTTGTCTGTTGCCATAATCAAGTGCTATATTCCCAAATGCACACAATTTCACAGTGTGCAACAGCACCTTCAATGCATATGAAGGGGATATCAACTGTTAGTCGAACAAATGCATAAGATGGTGCATGTAGTGCTCAAAATATTTCTTTCCCCTCCAGACATACTTCCAAATGATGAAGAGAAAAAACTTCAAGAATGGCTTAGTGCCCCAAACTCCTCCATCAATTACACTACTGCTTTGAATAAGAGAACACCTGGAACAGGGGTATGGATCTTTGATCATCCAATTTACAATGCATGGAGAGAGGAACATGGAATTCTATGGATTCAAGGCAAAGGTGGGTAGCAATGATATGGGATGACTTTTTTATTATTTACAATGATTCCAACATGTTTCCTTGTATCAAGCTGGATCAGGAAAGACAGTTCTACTGTAAGTTGTCAGCAATTCTTATGGACAATGTTACTGAGAATCAACTATTCATTTGAATAGTTCCACCATAATTGAAAACCTCAGCAAAAATTCCCCAAGTCAAGTTTTTTATCACTACTTTGATGTGCGTGATAATACTGGATCTAAGTCCAGTTATCAGGGATTTTTGTTGTCACTGGTGTATTCAATGGGGTTCCAAGATGGTGGAGTGCACTTTTCACTCAATGATTTGCATGAGCAGTCCAAAAAAGCACAGCCAAAAGCACGACCAAGCAATCTGAATTTGGAAAATACCTTGAAAATGATGGTTGATGATTTTGTGCAGAAAAACCATGAAATATGTGTTGTCATTGATGCACTGGATGAATGCACAAATCAATCCCTTGTATCTGAGCTCATACAGAGTATTTCTGATCATATTTGGGTTGTTATCACAAGCCGAAATCAACCTAAATATGCAGAGACCACTGGCAGCAGAGTGATATCATTGGATAATAACTTCAAGTTGAATCAGGATATTGACCTTTACTTGGAAGCAAGACTAGGAACACTTGCATTCAGGCACAATTTACATGCTGAAATCAAAGATGCACTTGAAGAAAAAGTTAATGGAGTGTAAGTCATCCATGTGCATTATTAACATTGGGTTTGAAATCTAACTTGAATGACAATATCAGTTTCCGTTGGGTAGATTGTCAATTGAATGTATTGGAACAATGTGCTACACCAAAATTAGTCCGGAAGGCATTACAAACTTTGCCCCCAGACTTGGAACAAACATATACACAAGCTGTTCAGAGATGTAAAAGAAGCCCCAACTCAGCACAGGCACATCATATCCTTCTGTGGCTTCTGCATGCTTTTGAGCCTTTAACAAACAGTCAGGCCTCTGCCATTGTTTTGGTTGATTTGGAAGAGCAAATGGTTGAACAAGATGGCCGATTGAACCCTCAATTGGATAAAATCATAGACACCACTCTTGTTTCAGTTGACTCGGATGGTTATCTGCAGTTTTCTCATGCATCCGTGAAGGAATTTCTAATCCAAAGCCACAATGTTGTTCAAACAATGGATTTGTTTGAGGTTAATGAGGTGTTGGCACATGATATTATAGCTCAAATGTGCATTGTTTATCTATTGCAGTGGAAAAAGAACATCATGCATGAAAGTGTTTTCTTACTTGAGGATTATTCAAATAAATATTGGGTGAAGCATGTTCAATTCATTGAAGAGAATCATTCTGGTCCAACAACCACACTCAGGGATTTATCTAAGCAGATCTTGGTAGATCAAAGTCCTCAGTATTTACATTGGACACATGTGTATTTCAAAAGAAGCACATTCCTGCCAAATTGCAATCCACTTTGCTGTGCTGCATATTTAGGTCTAATGCAAAGTGCTGCTGATTTAATTGAAGGGGGAAGTACAGACATGGTTAATGTATGTGGTTGTAGCCTGGGAACCCCTTTATCTGCAGCAGCAGTAGCAGGTAACAAAAAAATGATGGAGTTTCTGATGAGTAAAGGAGCCAAAATTGATTTCCAATATGGAAGTGCACTCCAATCTGTTGCCTATCATACAGGCAACATTAGTATTTCCAAATGGTTGTTGGATAATGGAGCTAATGTAAATGTTCAAGTGGGTCAATTTGGTAATGCTCTCCAGGCTAGTGTTTGGGGTCATCATAAGAGTATGATCAAGCTTCTCATAGAATATGGAGCAAATATCAATGCCACAGGTGGTCCATATGGTAGTGCTCTTCAAGCTGCTGGAATTATGGGAAAAGAAGAGATTGTACAACTTTTATTGGACTATGGGGCTGATGTTCATGCCCACTATGGTCAACTTGATACTGCACTTCAAGCTGCTGCATGTTGTGGGAATGCAAAGATTATTGAGCTTCTTCTGAAACATGGGGCTAATGTAGATGCTCAAGGTGGAAAATATGGAAATGCTTTCAAAGCTGCTGTATACCATGGAAAGGAAAATATTGTGCATCTTCTAATGAAGTATGGAGCTGATATCAATGCTCAAGGTGGAGAATATGGAAATACTCTCCAAACTGCTGTTTTGTCCTGGAATGTTGAAGAAAAATTTATACAAATGCTTATCAACTACGGAGTTAATGTCAACTCTCAAGATGGAAAATATGGGAATGCTCTCCAAGCTGCAGCCTATTATGGAAAGAAAAATATTGTCCAGTTACTTTTAGACCATGGAGCTCATGTTGATGCTCAAGGAGGAGAATATGGAAATGCTCTCCAAGCTGCAGCATATGGGGGCAGTGAACATATTGTTCAGCTTCTCCTAGATTATGGAGCTGATGTCAACATTCAGGGTGGTAGATATGGGAGTGCCCTTCAAGGTGCTGCATTTAACGGCAATGAGAGTATACTCCGAATGCTCCTCAGATATGGGGCTGATATCGATGCTCAGTGTGGCGGGCTGGGAAGTGTGCTTCGAACTGCAATATTTCTTGGCAAAGAAAACATTCTCCAACTCCTATTGGACTACGGAGCTAATGTCAATGCTCAATGTGGTGATTGTCTCCGCACTGCTGCGTTTCTCCGCAAGCAAGGTATTGTCCAACTTCTCTTGAATAACGGAGCTGATGTCAATATTCGTAATCATACATCATACACTGTTCTGAGGACTGCTGCATATCTTGGCCATGAGGAAATTGTGAAGGTTCTTTTGGATAATGGAGCTGATGCCCAGGATGCTTTGCAGACAGCTCAAGCTCTCCAAAAAACAAATGTTGGCTTTCAAAGAAGATCTATTGTTCAACTACTCCTGGATTATGGAATTTAGAATAGTAATTGTTCACTTCAGGTATGTAGAAGATCTCACAATAAGAATAATATCATGGAATAACGAGACTTGTTATTCAAGGCTCGAGAGGCCATCTTGCTATTTATGTAGGTAAAATCATGTTTTAGGGTAAATGAAAAAATACATCAAGCTTGATATCATGCTCATGAATGTGTTTGAGTGAGATATATTGTATGAGACAAGGATTCATGAAGATATGAATTCAGTGTTTATTTCTTGAAGTAAGATCATAAAAAAGGTGCTCCCAATTCACCTCATGAACAACCTTAGGAGGAGAGGTCATTGATCATGAGCAACAAGCATCCAAATGTCCAATAAAGGTAGAAATAAGTACAATCTGAAGTGTATTATAAGTCTAAGGAAAGACATATCAGGAGATTACGTAAAGTATGGAACACTGTAAGGATACCCAGCATTCACCACGTCAAAAATATGTATGATGAAGGACCTCAATCCCACTCATCATCTTCCTCTTCCTCATCACTATCCTCGCCCATCTTCGCATTCCTCGCCAGCAAGGCACTAGCCAAAGCACTAGTCAGATCTGTCGCTCCACCACCGCCCCCACTACTACTGCCGGCAGATTCCTCGACGGCAGGCGTGCCACCTCTCGGGGACGCAGAGGACAACGAACCACTAGCCGGGGGACCTTCAGTCTTTTTCAATGAATGGATACCTTTGCCCTGAATTGATGCGAGGAGGTCACCGCGTCCGGGTTGGGGAGCGGGTAAGCCTAAGGAGGGTGGAGGGGGTGGGACACCTGAGGCTCCCGGTGGAGGTGGTGGAGGTGGAGGGGGCGGTGGAGCGCCAGTACGTGCGCCTGATGGAGGGGGTGGTGGTGGTGGAGGAGGAGGAGGTGCAGCAGAACCACCGGCTGGGGGTGGCGGTGGTGGCGGTGGTGGAGGACCAGAGGAAGGAGGTGGAGGTCTAGTTGGCGGCGCCGGTGTATGCGATGACGCTGGGCGCGCAGGAGGAGGTGGTGGTACATGATGACCAGTCGAGGGACGGGCAGGTGGTGGAGGAGGTGCAGATGAGGGTGCATGCGCAGTTGAAGGTGGCGGCGGCGGCGGAGGAGGTGCAGAATTTCTAGATCCTCCTCCTCTTGGTGGAGGGGGTGGAGGGGGTGCACCACCTCTCGACGGCGGAGGCGGCGGTTTCGTCGTCGCTAGTTTCTTCTTCTGTTCTTTCTTCTCTGCCTCTGCTAGAGCTTCAGGATGAATTTTGTAATAATCACGAATAATTTTGATTTCTTTCTCGATGGTCTCCTTGTCGATTCCTTTCTCCTCCAGATTCCCAACGATTGTCGTCCAGGATGGATCGACATTTCGCGAAGTAAACCCTTTATCCGCATCGTAGCCCATGTGAGCAATATGTTTAAATTGTGTAGGTGCAGAAATGAGAGATTTATCAATTTTGCCAGAGGATTTCACGGTAGGTGACTTGGATTTCTTGGACTTGGCTGGAAAACAATTCAACGAGTGAGAATACACAGTAGAAATTACTTACCACCCTTTGATTTCTTACCGCTCTTCTCTCTGACATTTTTCTCGAAGCTCTTTGCCTCACTCTCGTCGACAAATACAAAGCCAATCATGCATTCATCACCCGGGAATGAATGAAACCATGGCCTGTCTGTATTATATTCTGCCTCAAGTCCCTGGTAAAATTCATGCGACCATATAATGCCGCGAGTTCCAGTCAGGTCAACGAGGTTGAAGGAAAAATCCAATGTAAGATTTGACCTGGTTAGAATCAATGCACCTACGGTGAAAGATGGTCACATCATTCGTTAACTGACTTTCTGTGTAACACCCACCCTGCAGTCCAGCATAAGCCCATTTATTCGGATCCGGATACGCATAATAAATCCTTGCAAATGTTGCCGAGTATATCTTGTTCGTTGCTGGTGACACTGGAATAACAGACTTCACTTTGGCTTTGTCGTCAGCAGAAAGGATAGATTGAGATGGCATGACCAGCAGAGTTGAGAAGTTTCTTGTCGTTATAAATAGTCAAAGTGTAACTCTATGTGAAGCCACAAAGTTGCGCAGTAGACTGTGGTGGCGGTTCGTCACTGTGCATTGGACAATCACGCTTTTTTCTAATAGCTCGGCCCGGGCTCAGGTTACACCAAAAGCTCTTCACTCTCACTCCACAAATAGCAGACCAACTTATGCAAGCGCTTCTGAGAGTTCCCAAATCATCCTGGATGGGAGAACTTGGAAGAGTCAGTCTTAGTCAACGACCAAGGAAACGAGACGATCTCGATGAACACTTAAAATGTTCTCTAGTGGTACCCTGTGGTACCGTTGTTGTATCTCAAATACTCTCGAGGATCAATATATGGAAGGGATATACTGTTTTGTATGTAGGTCGTATATGTATAAGAGGGGGAAACCGGATCCAGCGAAATAACATAATGAAACTTGGAAAGGAATAAAAAGGAGAATGTCATGGAGAAATTGAAAGGAGTTCGGGGCAAGTTCAACAAAAAAAAAAAACAGAATAGGAAATTGTTGCGTCGATAAAGTAAAGTTGTGACAAGATACGACGAAAAACTTGAAAGGGGAATCGCTCGGACATATAGTAGGTAACCAGTGCAAAGTCACTATATAAAAAGAATGCAATAAGTCAGTGGTAAATCTTTTGTCAAGAGAATTTCAGGATTCGAGAGACTGAACAATCAATTTGAGTTAATACATTATGAGCTTGAGCCATGCAATGAACCAAGAAAATTAGATAATTTGGGTGGTGCCAGATCATTTCGTTGTGGTGTCTTTTTGCTCTTTCTTCATAGAGAGCCGTGAGGTAAAATGAAGATTTCATTCCGCGGGTGTAGTCCCATCGTGAACGTTCTTGACGCTATTCGGAGTAATGGTAATCGTAGTATCAGACAAGGCGGGTTCAGACTCAATAGTCAGAGAATCCAATTTGTCCGCTGGCGCCGTGATTTCTTCCCTTATATCCGTGTCATGAATCAACGTCATAGTCGTCGCTTGTTTCTCTAATACTGGATCTTCAGTTGCTTCGACACCTGTGCTCGTACGCAAAGTTTGTTCACGGCCGTTTGGATCCCCAGCGGAATGAGTACGATATGAATAGCCCCAAGTTGCTATCGAAGGAAACGTGAACTCGATCGGTGGAGTCTCCGCTGCAGAGTCTGACGATTCCGTGGATGCTGACTCGGAGAGCGACTTGTTCGATGAGGATGATGAAGACGAGTAGATATCGGCATCAAGATCGATTTCGTTTGGAGTGGTTGTCGAGGAGAAAGGCAGCCTTGATGGAGGAGGAGAGCTCGGCATGGACATGGGTATCGCTTCTAATGCAGGCGTAGGTCGTTGAGTTGAGATTGCTTCAGAAGACTCCCGGCGGAAAAGCCCTGGGTCACGAAGCCATTCCAGTCCCAGAGCTGACCTTACTCCCGAGTCAGAACTCGGCGATGCAACACTCTGGCCATCATCAGAAAACTGTTGTCCATCTCTCAGTTCATTGCCAAATCCCACGTCTTTCATCGGAGACATTTGCAGCTTTTCCTTAGCCTTGGATTTCGAAGATCCTCCTGAGCCTGACCTTCTCAGTCCCACCATACTCTCAGGCCGCTTTAAGATAGACCCAGCCAGTAGCTCGTTGACTTCCCCATCGGCGTCATGCTCAGGATCAGAGTTCTCACCGGGTCCCTCAACCTCTTTTCCAATTTCTCCCTTGGGCGACGCGGTTCCGGGATACACCTGATACGACGTTGGGAGGGAATACGGGTATGGGTAACCGTATGAGTAGCCGTACTGGTATTCAGAACCATACCCACCCAGGATACGGTCGCCATTTCCGGGACCAGCTACACCCCGTCCTCTTTTTCTTCCTCGTTCTCTCGAGGTTCCAGGGGCCGGACTCGGAGACGACGTCATTTCCGGCGACATCGAGTCAGTCGAATCCGTAGTCACAGAATCCAACGACGACATTGTAGACAGCGTGCTCATGGCACCGCCTGATTCCGTACCCGAACCGGCGCTAGCACCATTCCCTTTCCCGGTGTTATTCAGCATGTTCAAGAACTGCATCGGGTGCATCGTTCCTCCGTTAGAAGAGTTTCCACTCCCGTTAGCTTGGTTCTGGCCTTGGGAGAATCCGCCAAAAGGAGCATAGGTTGGATATGGGAGATACGGTGAGTGTGGACTAAGCGGAGACATCATGCCCGTGGAACCTAAATGCGGGCTCGCGAAAGGCATACCTCCAGCACCTGTGGGTGAAAACATGCCGAAAGACGATGATGGAGAGAAGGGCCCTATGTTTTGCGGATTTGGAAGGAATGGTGTATAAGGTCCCGGCGAAAACGTCGAAGGAGGGGAGAACAATCTACTTGGAGGAATGATAGGAGATCCCACGGGTGAAGATGAAGACCCCTGAGTCGTGGTCTGTCTTTCAGGAAGTTGGGCTAGAGGTGGGATGGGTGAGGCATGAGAGCTATGAGACGGTCGTGACGACTTGGAGGTGGATCGTGAAGACGTCGGTGAAGTTTGGCTGTGCTTCTGTGGGCGTTTTCCTTTTGTATATTTACCGATAGTTCGCTGTGGCTGTGGAACAGCGAGGTTCTGCAATTGGGGAGAAAATTGTTGAGGTGGTGCAAAATAGACTGCATAAGATTGAACCTGATGCACGAGATGATGAATTTGCGCCTGAAGCTGAATATATCGGGAACAGTTAGTGAAACCTTGATGACACTAAGCAACGCAATTTTACCTCTCCTTCTCTTCGCCTCCAAACATTTCCCTCCCAGCGCAACACCTTGAGCTCGTTCCCTAATCTCTCTAATTCGCTTCGCGTGCTTTCATCTCTCCCTTTCGCTTCTTCTTCTCGCTTCCTAGAGGCCTCCAACGCTCCCCGCAATGATGCGATTTGTGTTTGCGTGGACAGGCTGGTGGAATTAGGGCTACCGGGTGGAGGAGTACCGAATCCAGCGCTAGAGCTAGCTTTGCTCGAACCGGGGGCGGAGTCGTACGTTGATCCCGAACCCGAAATTCCATTCAAAGTGGGAAAGTTAAATGGAGTCAACGACGTGGAATGATCCCCATTCTCGACGTGCCCTCCATCCATGTAATCAGAATCTAGTTTCGAGGTTGAGCTGGAAGCGCGGGATGTATTATGAATCGGCATCAAGGTTGAGAATCCTACTCCAGATGAGGATGTTACCTGCCCCAGGCTGTGTTCTTGGCGTGTTTGCGAACGAAAACGAGGGGGCTTACCGGCCGGAGAGGGAGCAGAGATCACGTGAAGCATGGAAGATGCCACAGTATCCTTCGATTGGTCAGATCGGGTATATGAAGAGCTGGAAGGCATTGACTGCGATGAGGTGAGTATAACAGGTGATACATCAGTCCCGTGAGTAGTATTGAGTTTACTGGTGGCGAAATTATCAGGGCTACTATTTTTGTCGTTGTTACTATTCTTGAGTCGGATATTGTTGGAAGTTGATTTGGGCAATGGGGTGTTCGATTCAAATCTTTCCTCGTCCAGAGCGGGATTTAAGTCAAGGCACTCCGCGGATTGGACCGATGTATCTGTTGTATCAGCAAAACTCATAGAAAACATGGAAATGGCATGAGATGGTGTGCTGCCATACGACGTGGATGGAGAGTGCCCATTATTCATTTCCGGAGGAAGCGCAGGTGAAGGAGGCATTGCTGTCAGCGGTATCTCCTCCTCCTGATCCTGTTCTTCGTGGTCATCTCTGGATTGACCGCTTTGTGCAGAGGCTCCCGCAGCGGAACAGATAGAAACAGACCTGGAAGAAAGCGATGCCGAAAAGTCACGAGTGCCAGATTCAGAATGGGAACCACTACGATTGCGGTTGGAAGTAATGGAGTTCGATGACGGTTCCTGTGGTGCTTGTGCTGGCACAAAGTCAGAATGTAATCCTGAATTTGGAACTGATGACGAGGACGGGTCACTGGGGCCGGGCAAGTCGACATGCTTCAACAGCTTGGCCAGATCTTTCGCTTTCTTGCCGCCTTTTGTTAACTCTTTCATTGGATCCTTTCTCCGTTTCCGACGTTCCTTTGACCTCGAAGTTTGGAATTTTGAGGCGTCGTTGAAATGACTGTCTTCATGGATATCTGTGAAAATATCACGAATGAACGTTCGAAAATTAGACATGACTCGTTCAACATATATGACCGCAGAAATCCCACCGTGTGGCTCGTGTTGAACTTCTGAAGCTGCGGTGAGGAAGTGGTCGAAATAGCAGGTAAAGACCAGATAAAGAGCTACATACCACTTTGCGCGTCACTTTCAAGCCCTTTAGGCAGCAACCTGAGGTTCGCAATACGCAGATTGGACTTCAAGAAGACGGCTGATCCAGCAAGGACGAGGGTAGCAGCGGCTACAATAATGCTGGGCTGTAGACTTAAAGATAAAGGCGTTGTCGAATGCAAGTGGTCCTGTTCGTTGTTCATCGTGACGATGAAAAGAGAGGCGGCTCCGTAAACGGGGACGGTGATGGTAAGAGGTAAGGAGCAGATGGATATGTAAAGAATGGCTCGTGTAAATGAGTTGTTCTATTGAAAGAACAAAGCGAGTGACAAAATGACTTGAAGGAACATGTATGGTAGGAGGAGAGTGAAGTAATTGATCAAGGCACAGAAGTCGAAAACCGTGGAAAAATATTATTCGTAGCACGAGGCTTCGGAATCGCATATGGCCGTCTTCCTCATGCCACCTAGAACAACCATCCAGACTAAATTTAAAGAAAGTGTGTTGAGCTGTCTGCCTTACTCTGATGTAGATGGGAGGACACCGTTCACCTGGGCTCCCCCGAGATACACCGTGGGCGGAACATCTTACCACCAAAAAATTCTCCCACTCTGTCACAACCAAGAGCATTTTATGCGAGGCCGTACAGCGGGCCCTACCCACCCCTTCCAGGACTTTCCCGAAAATAATCCCCACATTTCTAATTAACATAGAGTCACAGACACCTTATATCGGATCTCGATAGAAACCTTTTGGTGCCTTTGGTCGAGTCAACCAATCTCTGGTCGGACTAATCCTGGTCCAATAAATTGCCGTGAAACAGATATCAGTGTGTATACCTTTCACTTTCTTGGTGGCGTTTTCATCCTGAACCAGTGGACATAATTGCATTTAAAAATAATTTCACCCAGTGCTCTCAATCCGTGCGCTAAAATATTACTTACCGTCTGACCTCGTCATCCGCATCGAACTCTTTATATCCCCGGATTGTTACGAGGTATTCAGTACATCTTTATCCTGGATTCGTGTACCCACACGTCTTCCTTCAGCACCAGTCAACCTCGTGTAATTCATTGGCAAAATTCTTGTGCTGCTTTTGTAAAATTCCAAGTAATGAGGATGCTACTAGTGCGAATCATGTGGGTTCAGACCACCGAAGGCCACGTTGTCAGTTTTTGCATATCTATTTCGTGCACAACGTCTTCGTAGGCATATGGGGGGCATATGGGGAAGACCAGGGAAAATACTTCTTCCGAAGCGGAACCGATGAACCAGCTGGAGATTAAACCAGGCCAGCGTTCGACATGAGCATATATCCTCATGTACACAGATAACAAGCTACCAACAAACATGATTATTGAGGGGAAATCATGAGTCAAAATAGATGGGCTTTTTATAGCGCTCCGTTCCTTGAATTTAAAGACTCTGGACCGGCGGGAACGAAACTATTCTAAGTTTTGTCCCGAAGATGTGATATGATACTGTAGGCTATCTACTTACGAGGCACTAGACAGAACCTTTCTCTAGATGTGCAACCATTTTAACCGACGATTATCCAACGGGTGCCGGAGCTTTTCTCGATGTCACGAAGAACAATATCTAGGATCACAGCAAATCGATCCTTTTTCCTTCCTCAGCACTCCGCATCACTGCGTCCAACACACTCTTTGTCCTCAATGCATCTTCTACATTGGCATATGTGCCGATCTTTCCGTCAGCAAAAGCCTCCCATGCTGAAGTAATTCTCTGCTCAACCTTCGGTAGACCTTCTACCTTATTTCCATTCCAATACATCGGAGGGCAAGGATCAAAGAAACCCAGTTTGGCGTCAGCCTGGACGCGAACGGTTCCATTTTCGCCACTGATTACCCAAGTGAAATCCGCTTCTTTTACCCCGGATTGGAGATGCACAATAAACGGGGTCTGTATAGTTTGAACTCCACCGTGATTCACGTTCGTGGTGCTTGTCTGAAGGATCCCGGCTACGCAGATTTGTGTGGGTCCTTCCTGTACGACTGTCTCCCCTGTAGGCATTCCTGTAATCGAATCTATAACTGTCACTGTTGGGATGTGATTCACGACCACTGCAGATAAGGACGTGATAGGTCCAAGGATATGTAAGAGGAGGTCGAATACATGCCCGCCTGCTGAGTCGAGTAAGGTGGCACTGTTTTTGGCACTAGTCCGGTGTTTGTATAGATCGAGGACAGTTGCGCCCCATCCACGATTGAAGGATATGGTCTGTCAAATATGAGATACGGTTGGTTAGCACATTTAGCTCGAGTACAGGAACGACGCTGAACCAGAGAAAACTCACAAAGTTTGAAGAGTGTATTTTCCCAATCTCACCTGTGGACATCATTGATTTCACCTGCGAGAATATGAATGTTCATGTTGACCAATAATCTCGTCGGTAAGTGCAGACAAACTTTGAGTGCGAATCCAGCGAATCTCATTTGACATCCTACGATCGTCTTAATCCCTTTATCCCTAGCAGCATCGAAAATTTGCTTCGTTTCATCTAGATTCTTCCCAACAGGCCATTCGATGAAGAGATCTTTCCCAGCCTTGATCACCTCCATCGCCGCGTCCTTTTGGTAGATCGGCTTGATTGCGACTGCAACCATGCCTACATCCTTGTCAAGAGCAATGTGTTCCGCAGAACCGTGATACGGTTTTACAACAAGATTCTTTGTATGCTCGGACAAATTTCTGATCTGTGAGTACTTGGCCGCGCTTGCCTGGGCAGACTGCGAATTGGTAGTCGACACGGCGACAAGAGTGTACTTCGAAGATAAAGGAGGGGCGAACAGAGGCGGTGCTAGGGCATCCGCAGGCCATCCCTCCTCTGACAGACCGACGAAGCCTAGCTGGATTTTCTGCAAACCATCGGACATAGTACAGTATGGGCAGGAAGGAATGGATGATTTGAATCAAAACTGAGTCATGATGGCATGTAGTCTGCATGTTACTCCGAGTGCCGTCGACTTCCCCGCTAGTTTTTGAATGAATATGTATCCTTCGCAAGGCTAAGTAATAGTAGCTCAGTAAAAGGCCGCGGTAGTAGTATACTGATGTGAGAACAAGCGCCCGAAGGTTAACCTTGCTGTGAGCGCCCAGAAGCGCCCTCGACGTGACCACCGAACTTGCGGCACTCATCACCTTGCTGGCAAGGTCTATTCCACTCGGTATTTGACCTCTTGATGTGCAGGCACATTTTTGCTATGTTTGGTTTCAGCGTTATCAGCCAGACCACTTCAATCATCTTGCTTTAATTGGACACCTCACCTCGCGGCGCGCCCTATGCGCGCCTCATTTTTGATCACAAGCTCGAGCAAGGTGTACAGTCCACACAGTGGGGCCTAGTTCAACATGACTTCACATCTTCGCGTCAATGTTTACTGCCCAAAGAACCTGGGATCCTGCTTCTATCCACATACAATGCGAGACGAGACGATAGACGCGCCAAGAATGGACAGCAACCTTTCTCTTCTCTGTTCTCGAACGAAAGAAAACCTGCATCTACAGCGGATAAAGACGCGCTGAAAAACGAGCTTTGGAATAGAATGACTTTGCAGGTACACACACACTCTGTACCTACTTACTCGTCTAACTCGTACGATATATACAGACCACATCACTGGAAAAATTTCCGATGCAGCAAGCGATTGCTCCTTGCAAGGGAGTCATGATATGTCCCGGAACAATTCGGTCCTCCGGCTATAGTCGTATACCAATCACTAAGGTCACCACTGCGCTATGCTACTAAAGATCCTCAATGTTGAATCGTGGCATGCTCTTAGCTTCCATTTGAGAAAGGTCAAGACCTATTCATCACAGCCTACTACCACTATTCCAAGCTTGCTAAGATGACCGCACCGCGACGAATTATGTGTCCAATGACGGAATATCACCTCGGCATCGTACGTAGTCTACGTTTAGGAATTCGAATCCTTCTGGAATCTCTGGCTAATATTTACTTTGTGTAGATGAATACCTTGGTCCCGAGCCTCGTATGTCAGGTTTTTACTTAGAGGGAGATGAAGTTCGAATTCTGTTCTATGACTCAAATCTCAAACTTCCATGGACAGCACATCATGGTCTTTGGGGATGTTTGACGAAACAGTGGAGGCTTTCGTTCCAATCATTCAGATGAATGTCTAGACCCTGAGACAGGTCAGCGTATCTATGCAAAGGGGAGATCTGCACGTACCAGCAACCGGACCAGACATCGCAAATCCGAAAAGGCGAAGCAGACCGAGGAAAAGCGAGGGGACCATAAACTCCGTTCCGACTACCACCCGAGCGACGGTGGCAGCAGCAATAACATAGGGATGGATGTTCATGGCGGAATTCGTTGAACTTGTCAATCGTCTTGCGGACGTAACAGTAGACGTTCAACACCCATCGAAGTGGGCCAGTACCAAGCAGTAAATGGACGTCACTTCAACATGAGGAAGCATACGGAGGGCATGGTGTTGATTAGTACATAGGCGATCAGGTGTACGAACCTGTTAAAATTTGATTTCAGTCTACTCGGAGCTCTGGACTACTAGATGTGGCGTATTGCGAGGAATTAGAGAGCCTGTATATAGGTCACAATCTTAGAACTGGTGCACAATTTGAATCAACGTAATTTCCGGCGAACGTTGCAGAAGGTGCTTGGCCCTAAGCGCTTGAATGCCAATCGGGGGAGAGATGAGGATCATACATAACATGCCTACAGAACCGGTGGACAAGCTATACTTCCGCCAACTTCCACCACCCCCTGGTCTAGGTTGTCTCGTTCGTGAGTGGAATAAGCCTCGGGCCAATGATGATTAGATGCAAAGGAAAAGTAAAAGTGAGGTTCGAATGGCGAGAAACAGCAGAGCAGAGAAAGGATAAGCGCTCGTAGCTTTTTTCTTCTGATGGCTTCCAACTCTAACTCCAAGTTGAAGTCAATCGCCTTGCTCGTATGCGATACTCCCATGCCAGAAGTGGTAGCAGAGCATGGCGAATACCCCACAATATTTTACGAACTAATGCGCAAATCCCTTCCAGATGAGCTCGGTTGGGAATTTACGATGGATGCATATGATGTTGTACGCAAAATGGAATATCCGTCTGAAGAAAAGATTGACGAGTATGATGCCTTTATGTATACTGGAAGTGGTATGTTTCAACTTCTGTGTATAATGCATCATGTTATTATATGCATTCTAATGGCTTTTCTCAGCTGCATCCGCCTACGCCGACCTCGAATGGATTCATAGATTGACCGAGTTCACGGCCCATTTAGCGAAAGATCATCCAAAGGTTAGGATATTTGGAATATGCTTTGGGCACCAGATTGTGTCTCTCGCTCTTGGTGGTACCTGTGTCAAGAACGATGGCAAGTGGGAGATTGGACCGACAAAGTTGCGCCTTACTAATATAGGAGAGAGTGTATTTGGGATAGACAATGAACTCGTACGTAAAGCTGCCAGTTCTGTCTGGTCAGTACCGACTGCTTGATTCATATTCAGACGATCCAAGAAATGCATCAAGATCACGTCCCTTTCGTTCCGAAAGGATTTCATCTCCTTGCGTCCACAGAGGTCTCGATTAACCAAGGAATGATTTCTACCTATGGAACCGACTACATTTATACTCCTAATGTCGAGTCTAGAACTTCCTCTTATCCCTCTCCTTCATCGGTATCCGACTCTCCTAAATCTATTTCAATATCTGACGTCCACATCATAACCGTCCAAGGGCATCCGGAGTTCACTCGTCAGATTGTCTCTACAATGACTGCTAAGCGTGCAAACCAAGGGCTGATTACTGATGCGCTGAAAGAGGACGTTGATAGACGGAACGACGCGCTTGGTCACAGGGTTTCGGGTGATGGTGAATTGGTGGGGAGAGTATTGTGGAAGATTTTGGGGGTGTAAAATAAGGCGTTTGAGGTAAAGTTTGTATGTACCCAGATGTAGAATATTAATATTTGTATGGAGATGTAAAAAGATGAGAAGGAAAATTCGGAATCGATTATCGGGAAACGATGTTTTCGGCAGATTTAGCGGCAAAGTTGTTTCCTTACCGTCACAATGGATGGCCTTTCCGGTACCTGGTCACCCCCGCACTACGATGTCTCACGTCCTCCGGGCTTGGACAAAGTCGTGGCTCTGACAAGTGATCCAAACTTTCCTCAAAATTTCGCTCGAATAACCAAATGGTAAGCTGTCCTTGACTTCTTCTATAGATGTTTCCATATACTAAATAGTCAACCATAGCTAATCTTAGGTTCATAGGTCTCCCGATGGTTCAGTCTACCTCTCACAATGCGAGAACAGGTCGTTTCAATTGGGGGCATTGTACGTGATTTATCCTCAATTTTCAGACGGACGATTGACCTATTTTTAAGTAGTTCTTTAGGTTCCAGCGGCTCAACTTCTCCTAGTACAGATCTTCACTTCCTATACTTCCTACTCACGGCTCATTATGAAGATAGGCTCACCAGTGACGCTCGAATTTTGTCAATCGGCCCCGATTGTGGACTTTGCATGGTACCCAGCAGCGACTTCAAGTGATCCAGCCACATTTTGTTTCCTGGCCTCTGTTCGCGAATGCCCTGTGAAGCTTCTTGACGCATCAGACGGCCGAGTTAGTGCCATTCCCTAGAATTGCATGATTGTCGTTGACCTTATACCGACAGCTTAGAGCGTCTTACCCTATCATCGATCATCGTGAACGATTCATAGCGCCTCACAGCCTTGCTTTCAATCTTACTGCACAAAAGTACACTCACAAATCAAATGTTCCTTCGGTATATTGTTTCTGACTGTTTGAATCAGGCTATACTGTGGTTTTGAAGATGCTATCGAAGTTTTCGATGTTGCAACCCCCGGCGAAGGGACTCGACTAGCGACCACTCCTAACAAGAGTAGCAAGGATGGCCTCAAAGGTGCGTAATAATCATCGCGTCGCTCGAAAGGCTTAAACCTCGCCTGTCAACCCCACAGGTATAATATCTGCTCTGGCTTTCTGTCCGTCTTACGAATCAGATATGTTTGCCGCTGGATCTCTGAGCGCCAACCGTGCCAATATCGCACTGTTCAGCGAGTCTCAGGGAGAAGCACCACTGATGTTTTTAGATGGAGGAGTTCAAGCAGGCGTGATGCAGGTTCGTTTTTTCGGACATTCCGAAGTAGTTAACTCTCTCTGACGGAAACTCCTTCAGCTCCAATTTAACCCCGTCCAACCGCATTTGCTCTATGCTTCCTTTCGGCGTGATACGCGTATCTTCTGTTGGGATATTCGATACAATTCGGACCAACCCCTCAAAATTTACGCACCAACTTCATATGTACCATTCTCGGGTGTCAACACCCAGATTGACTATCCTTCGTTCAAGGAATCCACGAACCAGAAGCATCGATTTGATATAGACATCAGTGGAAAATATCTATCTGTTGGGCGACAGGTTCGTTTTCAGACTTTAGATCCGTGTCTTCGAATCACATTTGCTAATGACGTTCTTGTTTCTACAGGATGGGAACATATTGATGTATGATCTCAACAATCCGCTGTCCCTCGAAGTTTCTGAACCACAAGGAGATGAAATTGAACCTACCATAATTTCCCCTACTCTGGTATTTGAGGCCCATGATGGTGGGGCGCCTTTCTGTAGATTTGCTTTCTAGCTCTCATGTGCTCTCCTCAGACTCCGTTGGTAGTGTTGCCTTTCATCCAATCACTGCCCGATTACTTTCGTCCTCGGGCTCGCGTAATTTTGACGACTCGGGCTCGTCTGATTCTGAGGACTCTGTGTCCGACTCCGATGATTCTCTGAAGGGAACAGCTACATCTGTATCCATGAGACGAAGGAAGAGACAGCCTAGTGTACGGGATAATTCGTTAAAACTGTGGAGGTTTTAATTCTTGGCACTGTGAGAGGAATCTAAATTCGTTGTGCGAAGAGGCTAACTATTGATCGATCAAGATTGTCGAGTGTAGATTCATGTACTCTCGGTCATGTAACGAAGAAACAAACTAAAAGTTTTCGATCCCCGTACTCAAGGAAACATAACAAGTTTGTACCAAATTATCAATGTGCTGAGTCTTCGCAATCAGAAGCAGGCAGAATCTCTTTACTCTGACCTCATCCAAACATTTATCATGGTCATGTAGGACATCGTATCATCTGAATAGTCGAGAACTATGACATGTTACGCCGATTTTGCCAGTTGCTCATCACTGACTTGAAATATTTCTCAATACTGTCGTTGATCTTCAGCCTTTTTGCCCACATGGTCAATCTTCTTGTTTAAGCGTTTAGCAACATCCAATGCAGTCTGTCGTCACTCGGTTTTCACGATTTGATTTTGGTTGCTTTCGGTGACTCCACTTGATTTTGGTCTGAATCCAGGTCAGCAAGGTACGAGTAGCTGAAATTCTTACTGAAACACAATCTGTTTGTAGTGCAATCCCTGTGCTACATTTGCAGTTTATCTCGTATGAAGGTAGATCGAGACCCAGCAAAGTATCTGACGGGCCACCGCTATATTCAAAGTTGCACATGCAGATATTTTCTAACCCAGGATGAATTCGAAGGCAAGACCTTGTGCATGAATTCAAAATCATTGGTCATCTAGATCTGCCAAATACACATGGAGATTCATCGAAAATTGGCCGTTTCAAGTCCAGCATGGCACGCCTTGGCGAATGTAGGGCTTAACAGTAAACTTCGAGAAGATGCGAACGCCGAAGTGCATGTCATGGGTTCGTTCCCATTGCGCTTTATGAATCAAGTATAAAACTGACTCTGGAGCTGCAGGATATTTGAATCACAATGTCTCTTGCCGTCGTTCTGGGACTGCAAATTCTGTCACTGGGCGCATGCGTTCATGCAACTGCGGTGTTCGCTCATTTCATGGTAAGCACGGGTTTCGGTGTCGCGACCTTTTTCCTCATAGTGGAGTAAATTGCAGGTGCAGAACTCGTACTCTTACGGTCCATCGGATTGGGCTGCAGATATTGCGGCGGCACAGGCCATTGGCATTGATGGATTCGGTAAAATTTTATCCTGATATCAAGAGCTTGTCCTTAACTCTTACATTGCATCTGAAGCCCTCAATACGGCTGTTGACACATATGAAACCACCAAGTATCCCGACGCCTTCGCTGCAGCCGAAGCCGCTAACTTTCAAATGTTCATATCATTTGATATGACTTATGACTGGGCAGAAGCTGATATGGTGTCACTGGTGCAAACCTACGCCAGCAGCTCAAGTTACTACAAGTGGAACGGCAACCCGTTAGTTAGCACCTTCGATGGTGACGCTCAAGACAACGATTTCTGGGCAGGTTTCAAGGCTGATCTTGGCAACGCGGGCATAACAATTTCTCTTGCGCCAGCCTTCATCGACTATAGGGATCCGTCCGAAGCGACGACAGTGTTCTCCACTTACCCTTCGATTGATGGATTTTTCAACTGGTGGTCATGGTCAGCTCTACAGTTATCTGTGATTTTTTCGAGGGTTTATCTCAAGATCACGTTCACGTAGGCCAGCTGATGTCGCCGCCGACCTTACCACTGCGACCGATCTTGCTTACCAGGCTGGTATCTCTACAGCTGGTAGAAGTGGCCCTTACATTATGGGTAGGGTTTCAACGCCATATGTCATAAAATCCCTTTGCTGATAATTTGAACTCTCTTCAGCCGTTTCTCCTTGGCAATTCAAGGAACTCGGGGGCACGAACGATTGGGTTGAGCAAAGCGACGAGCTGTGGAAATATCGATGGGAACAGGCAATCTCGGATGTCAAACCTGATATAGTTGAGATACTTACCTGGAATGATTACGGTGCACCTGTTTTTGTCTTACTTTCCTATTCATTATTGATCTCTCCACTCTTTAGGTGAAAGTCACTACATCAGCGATATCAATCCTATCGTTAACCTCGGAGATTTGGCCCCGTTGTATGTTAACGGCTTCGACCATGGAGCATGGAGAACTATGGCACAGTATTATATTTCATGGTACAAAAATGGAGTTGCCCCTGCCATAACTGTGAGTGTTCCGTAAATTTCACTTTGAGAGTCTCGTTTTGGATGCTTCAATTCAGGAGGATCAAGTCGTTTACTGGTATCGTGCCTATCCCAAAGCTATCACCTGCAGCGAAGGGGATCTTCCCAGGAACTCGGCTTACCCTGCTGACGCAGTGTTCGCATTCTCGATGCTGACATCCCCTGCCACAATTACTCTTACGGTTGGAGATAGCACTGCATCTTTTGATGCCTCCGCTGGAGTGGCAATTGGATCAGTTCCGTTTTCTACGCAGGATGCGCAAACACCTGTAATTTCAATCGTGAGGGGTGGTATAACTGTGAAGAGTGGAGCTGGAGCAAAAGCTATAAGTACAAGCTCTTGTCCTTACTACAACTTCAATCCTCTTGTCGGTATTGTTCAGTGAGATAGTAATATATATTTACTAGCGCTTGTATGTACATAGCTAAGTCTGTCTTGTCACGTCATCATCGCATCGTCGTCGTCGTATAAATTGTACATCGTTTATGATCTTTTCCGTTGGTCTCAATTGCACTTCTCCTGCCCTCCTTGTCATACCGTGCACTTCCTTTATTGTCCTACTCCATCTTGCACAGACACATTTGTTTTCTGAATTCTCTTGCTCCGTGCAAAATCAACCCCAAAATTTCACGAGGTCTCATGCAAGATTAGATACAACATGAAAGACCTTTGCATCGTCGTACGACATCAAATGACTTATTAACAAGCATTCCGAAGCAAGCGAAGAATTATCTGTTATTTACTCCAACATAGCCGTCCAGTTGAAAGGTGTCTCGGGTGCCTCGTACTTCCCATTAAGCAAGTAAAAGATAGCCAAAAAATGAGGATCCTTCGTAACATAGTCATCCCCCAACTCCAAAGTCTTCACAGCCCTGTATGTTTTGATCCATTCCCCCAAGGTGCCCTTTGCCAATGCTGGCTCGTGATCCCTACCTTCGAGCAAGGTCAGATAGATCAGGACGATACTAATATATTCGCCGTTATCTGCCACGTCCTGCCAGAAATCCACTGCAGGGACATCATACTTCTTGTAGAACAGGTCTTTGGTCTGCTTCAAGAGTTTCTTGGGATCACTGAGCTCCTGAACTAGGAAATCCCGTGTCGCCTGGTGCTCGTCCAAATTGGTTACCAGTTGGGAGTTTGAGTCTTTACCCAGCTTGATCAGTTGATATTTTCGAACTCCAAAATTCCCCCTAGCATTTCGAACTTCAGCACGCGGAATCTCTCTTGTCTGAACTACAAGCTGATTGTCTAGAACGGAAGTCGTCAAGCCAACGATGGTTCCAAAGAAAATGGTGAACTTTGTGGATCGATCAAAACGATTGTGCAATTGAGAGGTTGTTCCATATTGCTCGTCCCCAATGTTTCTGTATCCCAACCTAATTATCATTCCACCTGGGACTGTAAATGATTTTCAGCATCAATGTATCACAGAAGGAAGCAGCAATAACTACTTACGTCGGCCACCGGCCCGGGTAGGCTTCTTTGTAGTCGGCTGAGCCACACTGAGAAGGACAATGGACAAAAAGAGGCATATAGGGAACAATCCAGGGAAAAATGGAGATTGTCGAAGGAGCATGATGGCACGTCCGAGGTCTTCAAATGAAGATAAGTAAACCTTTCAGTTGAAAACTAAATGATGAAGGCATACGTTCAACAAATTGAGGATGAATATCTTCGGAAATTATCGAACGTGTATGGATTCTACGTCGCTGGTTGAGTATGATGATGATGAACATCGTCTACAAGGATCAGAGAAGCACGTACTACGAAAATTAAGACGGTCAAGCAACGAAATTTGACCTGCAAATTTCTTGCGCAAGCGTTTTCGACTTTTCAGGTCGAGTAACCGCAGAGTAAATCGAAAATGAGAAAAGGAAGGGCGTGGACTATTTGGGGACTTACCCGAAAAGTCGGAATCTGGTCAGAATGAGGTCGAAAAAACTCCATCAGGAACCTATCCCTATATGCCTACCAGCATCAAAAGGACCCCTGGAAGCTCAAGCCCTATGAGATAGCATACTTTGGGTATGCTGTTGGCTGAGGTAGGTGGAGCTCTGACACCAGAATTTGGGCAAAGAACCTCAGGGGAGCTCCGGAAGCAGCAAGAATAGTCAATAAAATGGTATAAGAGATGATGAAGAAAATTCGGTATTTAAAATCATAGCGTACAGGAGCTTCCGGGGTCCTGACCAAAATCACAAAACCGCTTGCTTATCACCTCATATCACTGGGTGTCATCGGCTTTCATTGGAGAGTTGTACATATGTATGTTGCGTTAGGCCTTGAGAGCTTCAGCGCTTAAATATACTGTTTAGCGCCATCGTGGCTTTACTGATCCTCCTTGTACCATCGCCGGTTCCTTTCCCCAAATCCATATCTTGGCTTATACTTGGTATCTATCATGGGTGAAGTAGTCAATGTAATCGTGGCATTTGCTGTAATTGTCTTCATCTTTCGCTGGGCTACGTCGAGCGGTCCTGAAGGCGGAGCTCCTTCACCCGCTGACGCGCTCGGCTTTCGACCGAAGAATGTCACTCAGGATATGATGGACACCGTTGAGAATATGTTTCCTGGTATCCCGAGGTGCGCCTTCTCAGTGATGTAGTTCTTTGCAGTTTCCTCATCTGTGACTGTAGAGATAATGTACGGTACGATCTCCTCCGCACGGGCAGTGTAGAGAGAACAACGAATAAGATACTCGAAAGAGGATTTCTTGATGCTGTATGTGCTATCCGTTCTAACCTACTTACCTCTGATATGTTCTTCTCATGATTATACCACGTTCAGCCTCCTCCATCATACTATACCCTATATGCCCGCGCTACCCCAGGTGCATCATCAACGGTCAACGCGGACGACGTTGCAGTTTCGTCATCACGGATAAAACCGAAGGAGACCCTGATTTCGCGGTATAATCTCCAATCCAAGGTGAATGATGTTTCAGAGATAGTTGCGTTGAACGATGCAGGTGAGGTCGGTGCTGGTGGTGGAAAGGCCAAATGGGAAGACACAGCGGAAAAGAGGGAAGCCAGTTTAAAAGAGAGGAAGGAAAGGATGATTTTGGCTGCGAGGCAGTGAGTTTCACTTTTGTTTATGTCATGCTCAACTTTCGTTGCGATATCAAACGTTAATGTGTTTCCTTCGGCAGACGTATGTTGGCGGCGCAGAGGGAAAAAGAAGAGAACACTGGCGCGTCGACTGCGGGTGCATAGTACTTTCGGTCGTTTATGTTATTTTGTGTTATCTAGGCTGTCAGACGTACAACGTCCAGTGTATTATCTCTTCTATCAACCCCCTACTCAATCCGCTACCGCTGTATCGTTGACATCTCGAGTGGTCTACGCCACAGGCTCATCGATCTGAATGATATGATAGTCTTCGCACTCTCTGATCTCAAAGTTTTTCTTCGAGAACGTGCGTTCTTGGTTAGTGAAAGAATCATATCCGTTGGGTCCGTCACTCCGTGGCATTCTCGCCTCGATTCTGAGCTGCAGTGTAATGATTTGATGTAAAGGATATATGGATGTAGAACAGGTATTATTCGTAGGCGTTGAGAAATAATCTGACGGCGCTAATGCATTGCCAAATTTGGCTCCCTTGACACGTCCCTTTTTACCATACGCCCATGTTATTCGAAGTAAATGTGCGTATAGACACATTGTATACTGACACACTCCTAACTTCCACCTTAGCGCAAACTCTTTTCCCGTTCTGACCGCGTCAAAGGCGTCGACTTTCACCCCACCGAACCCTGGGTGCTCACCGGCCTCTACAACGGTCAAGTTCACATCCACCACACGGAAACAGGAGCCCTCCTCAAAACGTTCGAAGTTGCCGACGTCCCTGTGCGCTGTATCAAATTCATTGCTCGAAAGAACTGGTTTGTGGCAGGGAGTGATGATTTTCAGTTGAGGGTGTTTAACTACAACACACATGAGAAAGTCGCGAGCTTTGAGGCTCATCCGGATTATATACGGTGTTTGGCGGTACATCCAGAGAGGAGCTTGGTGCTGACTGGAAGTGATGATATGACGATCAAAGTCTGGGATTGGGAGAAGGGATGGAAGAATGTACAGGTATGAATTGAGTGTCTTTTTCGTTAGCGTTTATGTTTTCATCTGGGTTTTCATAGATGTATCAAGGGCATACTCACTACATCATGAATATCTCGTTCAACCCCAAAGATACCAACACGTTTGCCTCTGCCTGCCTTGACCGAACAGTCAAAATCTGGTCCATCTCTGCACTCTCTTCCTCCACCTCTTCCCCACAAGCAAATTTCACACTCGAAGCGCACGAGAAAGGTGTCAACTATGTGGACTTTTACCCTGGAAATGACAAACCCTATCTCGTTACCTGTGGAGACGACAAAACAGTCAAAGTCTGGGACTATTTGTCCAAAAGCTGTGTCCAGACTATGGAGGGACACACGAACAACGTATCATTTGCCGTTTTTCATCCGAGTTTGCCAGTCATTATCAGTGGCTCGGAGGATGGGACAGTGAAGATCTGGAATTCGAATACGTATAGGATCGAGAATACGCTGAGCTATGCCCTGGAACGTGCATGGTGTGTTGCACTGCATAGAACGGCAAATGAGGTTGCCGTGGGGTATGATGAGGGGGTCGTCGTGATCAAGCTAGGGAAAGACGAGCCGACGTTCTCTGTGGACTCTTCCGGCAAGATGATATATACCAAATCATCTGCAGTGCTTTCCGCCAACCTGACTCTCGTTGAGGGTGCTTCGTCTCTCAGCGATGGTCAGCGCGTTCAACTGTCGTCGTCAAAGGAAATCGGGTCGTCGGAGGTGTTCCCGACAGCAATTTTACATTCACCTAATGGGAGATGGGTAACGGTCGTTGGTGATGGAGAGTGGATTACCTACACTGCTCTGGCTTGGAGGAATAAATCCTTCGGGAACGGATTTTCGTTTGCATGGGGGCCGGATTCAAATACATATGCGGTACTGGAGAGCAAGGTTAATTTGAAGCTGTTCAAGAATTTCAAAGAGAAACCGGGTGTGAGTAGGATTTGATCGTTTTTCTATCTCCCCATTGCTAACTTATTACCTTTGCACTTCCAAGGTAATCAAAGGCACAGGAAGCTGGGGTATGGATGCACTATATGGTGGCCCCCTTCTTGGTGCACGCGGGAATGGATTCGTGATATTCTGGGACTGGGAAACGGGAGAAATTGTCAGGAGAGTGGATGTCGATGCGAAGAATGTGAGTCGGCATCTATATTACGAAGAATTTTATTGTTGCTCATTCCCCAATGTCCGCGTCGTTCTCATCTTACAGATTTACTGGTCAACAAACAATACCCTTGTTGCCATCGCCTCAGATGACTCGTTCTACATCCTTCGGTTCGACCGTGACGCTTATGAGGCGAAACTGGCTGAGGGGGCTTTAGAGAATTCCGACGAAGGCGCGGAGGAAGCATTTGAGGTAGTTGCAGATGTCCAGGAAAGGTGAGTAGTGCCGTAAATCTAAACATTTTTGTTGAAATCGAATCCTGAGTCCATTTTCTTGTCGTCCTTTTTTCTTTTCTCGTCGTTTTCGGCAAATGATCTGACCCTATTCCCTCCAGTGTGAAAACGGCAAAATGGATTGGCGACTGTTTTATCTACACCACATCGAGCAACAGGCTAATGTATTTCGTGGGCAACGAAAGCTATAGCATCAGTCCTTTGGATACGTGAGTTTGATCTTTCTTCCTCTTCTTGCTTATTCTCAGGCTTTCAGGACAGCCCATTATACCTTCTCTCCTACCTCCCTGCCCACAACCGCGTATACTTATCCGACAAGGACCTCAATGTCTACACGTATCATCTTTCACTCGCAGTGGTCGAGTATCAGATCGCAGTAATCAAGGGAGAGATGGAGGAGGCGGCGGGGATCTTCAAGTACGTGTCTTGCTCTATTTTTCATTTTATTGTCCTGATGAAATCCATCCGATTTCTAGGGATGCAGTCGAGAAAGGTCTCATTGGAAGAGAAGGCCGAGGGAGATTGGCCAGGTTCTTGGAAAGTCGGGATCTCAAAGAATTAGCGTTGGAGATCGCCACTGATCCAGATCATAAATTCGAATTAGCCTTGGGGTTAGATGATCTGGATACGGCACTGGAAATTGTGAAGGCAGAATCAGAGATCGCTCCTACTGCTACGCCTCCTTCCGAAGTCGATATTGAAGCAGAGGCAAAGGGAGTGTCGAAACCCACGCCCGCACCGACGAAACCTACCGAAATCAACCCCGAATCAATAACGAAATGGAAGGCGTTGGGAGATCGTGCGTTGGCTGCGTGGAGATTTGACTTGGCTAAGGAGTGTTTCGAGAATGCGGGTGATCTTGGGGCGTTAATGTTGTTGTTGATGAGTATGGGTGGGGAGGGTGAAGGTGTGTTGTGTTCTCGGTTCTCTTTTTTGTTCGTTTCTAGTTGGCTGATGAACGGATTTTCCTCCCTCCCCCCTTCTCACATCGTCATCTACCATTCCTTAGATGAACTCCTAAAACTTGCCGAACGGGCGGAGAACGAGGGACAGAACAACCTGGCGTGGGTTATCTGGTGGAGTACTGGCGCACGGGACAGGTGTGTTGAGCTGTTGATGAAGACGGATAGGGTAAGTGAGGCAGCGATGTTTGCGAGGACCTATGTTCCTAGGTAAGCTTGGTGGTTGGTTTTCTTTTCCTACACCCTTAATGGATTTTTGTTTCTACCCTCAATCTCCATTCGATGTGATGCAGCCTCGTACCCAGAACCGTACTCGCCTGGAAAGCCGAGCTGAATGCCAAAAGTCGACCAAAAATTGCAGAAACGATAGCGAACCCGGATGTTAATCCGGACTTGTTTGAGGAGGGATGGAACAGTGTCCTCGAGAAAGAGAAGGAGAAACACTCTGTTGTGGAGTCTACTGTGGTCACACCACAAACGGAATCGCCGGTTTTGGTTGACGTCGGTGCATAAATCATAGGTACATGGGATTGACAATCTGGACGTTTGCCTGTGTCCGACACGCTCTGATCTTGTCAGCTTTCAGGACTTCGACTACCTAATGACTTGCAGGACATCTCGATAATAGATTATGGGACCGTGTATTTGATGTAGTCTCCGTAATGATGAGACCAACCTGGACACGAGCAATTTTTCTTCGGAGTATGCATGATCAACATGACGATGCGGGACCAGTGCATGATCTATGATTTCTAAAGACGATACTACTCTGGCTTTCTAGCAATTATGGTCCAATAACTAGTGTACGCCTCTGTCGAATTATTCCATTCGTCCTTGCATCCCAACAAGAGCGACTCATACTCCTCCTCAGAGCTAACAATCCCATAACCCCCTCCAGCTAATACAGAACCTTTGAAACCCTTCCACAGATCATACCATATCTGCACCCTGTCAAGTCCATCATCATCGACAACAGAGCGACTATTGCTGATTGGAACATCTCTCCCTTCACAATGCACGTCTACAAATCCCATTTCGCGCATTACAGGAGGCAGGTAGACTTCGGTATCACCCACGAAATCCTTCGACTCGAACATGCGGTCGCTGATAAGTGCAAGGTTTTTTGAATTGGGACCGACAGCGAATTTCCGGATTTTAGCGTGGGATTCGACCAGTTCAAGCCATCCTCCTGGCTTCAAGACACGGTAAATTTGGTGAAGGGCTTTATGCCATAGGGGGCGGGGTAAGGCGGCGACTAAGAGACGTTGGTGGACGAATGTGAATTGGTCGGACCACTCGAGAGGAACATCCAAGATGGAACGAAGCGAGAAATGAACGCTGGAAGGGACCTGAGACGGGAATTGATCTCGGGAAATGTCGATACATTCAATGTCAAGGTGGATATTTTTCTGGGAATATTCTTTCCAGAACTCCAGAGTCCAGATACCTGCACAGGTGATTGGATTTTTAGTATGACTGACACAAATAGGGTGCTACTATCATTGTACTTACCTGAGCCGGCTCCACTTTCCAGTACACGATCGCCGGACTTGAAAGTCAACGGTGCAGAAACGAGTTTACCGTCGAACGCCTTGACGATCAGGCGATGCTGTAGGTTCAATCTGGGAAGGAATGGTGAACAAGTCAGTATCTATAAATATCAACAGAACTTGAAAAAAAGAAAAAGGAAAATCAAGGGGAGAACAGAGAAATGCATTTCCTATGTACCTGCCAGTCTCCCTGCTATCGGATGGGAGTATATAGTGACTTTTCTGTTGTTGTGACGACTCCGAGGAACCATCTACATTGATATCCATGATCGTCGTGGATTGTAACTTATTTGTGCTGTAGTCGGGTGTGAAAGAGAACGAAGAAAAGCTTTGTATTTCCTATATGTCGATGATTAATTTATATTATGCCAGATGATACTCATCGCAAGAGATAGATAATCAATCAGCGAGCTGCGAATTTTCGGATAGGCGAGGAGAACCTATGTAGAAGAACATGTGTGAGTCCTTTCCGCGTTCATACAAATATTGACAGCGAAAATGCAGGACGCACACTGTATTACACTCAACCGCTACCTACATAGATTGAGATAATTCTATACTAGGGAATCAACCGGGAATTAGGAAGTAAGATTAAGATAATATACATACCTTGTCCGATTACCGGGTACAGCAAAGAATTGCAAATCTATTGTAGATACATATATGCGTAAAACCTGTAAATCTTCAAAGTCAAGGGGGCTCGGGAATTGGAACGAACCGGATGAACTATAAAGTAAAATTTAATGAGCGTGTCAGCTCCAGAGCAAAACTTCCGTTCACATACCAATGACCCCCGTCCTATCCTATCCTGTCCAATGATCCGTTACCCTCACCCTGCCCTCACCGTCTGTCATTGCTCTTCCGACGCGCACCAATTCTCGCCAATTCATCCCGGAAACACGCCAACCAAATGCAAGCGTTTGAGCACCTGTGTAGCAAGCAAGGATTTGGCGGGGCTGGAGTGAGCTTTGAGATGGGAAATTCAAGGAGCTTCAATTGCGTGAGACCGCGCTTGAGATGAAACTTTGAATGGTGCACTGGATGCTCAAGGTTTCGAAAACTATGAGAGCATCAAGATTCTTCTTCGCCTCCATTATCACAACCTCCCTTCGAGTTACATCCATCAATGGATTGAATAGGACATCCCTGGTGATAATGACAGCGACATTCTTGCAGAACATGTCATTCCCAAATAACCTGGCAAATTTGAATCCACGGTAATTTCTTATCCCATCCGTGTCGCATAAGCTCCATGAATTAACCAGTAAACTGAGCAAGGTGATTTTCAAGCTATGGTCCAGAAAGGATTGAAGACAGATTGACGAGGTCCCAAAAGGAGAGGGGTAAAAAGCAGTCTGGAGAATGTCTGTGTGTTAGCTTTAAAAGTGGTAGTTGGTCGAGAGTACATACTACATAGCGTTCAGATTCTTTCCGGAAGAAGACTAGGTATACAGCCTCCTCTGAATAGAATCCAAGGTTTGCTGTTTGGCGATTCCGATTCCGGAAGCTCCATTTCAAGCAACTTTCCGTCGAAGTTGATTCAATCAATCAGTGTTCTCAGAATAACATCAGTGAACATGATTCCATATTCAATCGGTTTGGAATAAAGGGTAACATTTACGAAGGAAAAACTGGCACGACCTGCGGTCCGGTCAACATCACAGTCATTCCAACGACGCTAAAAGACTAAAAATGGTACATGCATCGATCAATGAGGTCAAAACCGCACCGAATCAACGAAAAGCTCTTCCACCGTCTGGTTTAACTCCCGCTACAAACTCAGCAAAGGAAGGCAACAACGGACGCCGCTCGGTCAATCCATGCTTTTCCAAGAACGCACTCCATTTTTGGTTAGTTTCAAATGATAACCCCAGTCCTCATTTCTTTCTCAAGTAACTAACCACGTTGAGAATATATTCTGCATATGATGAAGCAGGATCGATGTCAGTCCCCGTCTGCAAGTCAGTGTATACCATGTCCTTGGAGACATTTTGGTTGAAGGTTAAGTTGCCTATAAGATACCCCCTGTAGTCATTTGCACCAATTTTGATGCCGATTGACACAGGTGATTCTTTAGTCGGGTCACTAGCAGGTTTGAAAGCTGTTCCTAAACCAAAGACAATGAGAGGGTGCTGTGATTGGGATTCCTTGATCCTTATATCAAAGTAATTGGCAGGAGCTGAGATCATTGATAAGAGGACAAATAGGTCAGCAAAAACCAAAACCTACGGCGTGGGGTAACTATAGATAAGATTGTTAGAACAAATAGGTCAGCAAAAACCAAAACTTACAGGGTGGGGCAGCTATAGCTTGGAGGAAAGTGGGTGCCAAGAACAATGCACACAGCAGGCTCAATGGAGACAACATAGCAAAAGTTTTCTTGTTTGGGGTGAGGGTTGACACTAGAAAGTACAGTGCATATTTATATATCGGCCAGTGCACACATGTATGGGAGCAATGCAAACACATACAGGTACAGCAAACTTGACCAGCAAATTTGCCTTAATGCGCAGGAGTTGGTGGTTGAGATTGAAGACACTAAGCAGAATAGATATGTCAGACGGTTTCCAAAACAAGAACGAAAAGTCGGTAACCAGTAGAATGAGAGGGAGGTCGACAAACAAAGATTCAGGGTAGACAACACTATTGCCCGAAATCACCAGCATTCAGACTTTAATCAAACGATAGACGCAGTAATGAACACATACCCGTTGTATTTAACCAGCAAAGTACTTCGGATGCACGGACGTTGACCCCGGAAGCTAGCTAAAACAAATGTTCCATGCGAGAACAGACAAGAAGATAAGTGAAAGACGGGGTATGAGTATAAGCAGGGTTGCGTACCCGTTGAGAGCAGTTGGTGGGAGTATGTAGAAATCAAAGTGAGCAGCTGTTCGCATCGAGACCTATCGAGACAGGACCCCCCAAAGTACTATAAGATCCTGGGTACCGATCCGGACAAATTTTTTTGATTTTTGAGCTTCAACCCAGGCAAAATCCGGACATTTTTTGAGGAAATTTGCAAACATTTTGGTACCATGTACGGACAAAATGAATGAAATTTGAACCGTCCTTGATGCAATGTCCGGACACGGACATGTTACGATCACTTATGTAAAGTCTAACTACGCATTGACATTGAAGCAGAAAAATATTTTTTCAACCAAACCTGTTCTAAAAATCAATGGACGATTGGAATAGCCCAGTTATAGATCTTGACGAGAGTAAATTTCGACTTGCAGATTGGCTCAATTGTGGCAAGAAATGGCCTATGACTCCTCCCCCAAGTCCCGTTCTTGCTCGAGCAGAGCTTCTTGTCATTCCACCAGACGTGTTTTCCCCATTCTTTCCCGTCAGTCCTGCAATCTCAGCCTATCATTTCGCAAACTCATCTCTCCCACCGCGGTCATCCGATATCATTACTGGAAGCGTTGATTTCTGGTTCAGTCGTGAGCCTCCGGCTACTGAGGTACAGCGGCTATTGACGCGTTCTGCACCTCCGAAGAGCCTGGTAAATCAGATGAAGGCTGAGCTTGGATCTTATTGGCTTTCAGGATACCAGTCCATCACAGACCCACGGAATGGGGCGACTGAACAATTTCCATTTTATGTTCTCGAATTTTGGACTCAGGTTGAAGAAACTACCAAAATGCAAGAAAGTTGGGGTAAAGCTATCCAATACGTTGAACGACAAAAGGAGAAGGTGTCTGATACTGGCCCAAAAGCAGTTCTTGCTAAGGCATGGGAGATGCTGCATGTTATCGGTTGGAATGAGTGTTTGCCTCATTATAACATGTATACGACAGCTTTGATTGGTTTTCTTGGATCTGGTTGGCTTTCAGGAGACCAGATAGACTTGATGGTGGGGCATATGAGCATGCGTCTTGAGGCCCAAGGCTCAAAGTCTCGCCAACGTGTCATGATAGCGCCTCTTGCATTTGCGAACAAGATACAGAACCCATTCATTCAAAATTCTCTTCGAAAAGTTGGAGAGGTTCAAGATACTGTACTGAAACACTTTGAGACAGTGATCGTAGAGGATAGGATTGAGGTCCTGTATGCCCCAGTTCATGTCAACGGAAATCATTGGATTGCTGTAGCAGTGGACTTCGGGCGGGGTGAGGTGTATTATGGTGAGTTTGACACTTATTCATATATTTCAGTTGTATAATCGAATTCACTTATCCAGGTGATTCTCTTTCCCAAATGTCCCCACCCCGCGTCTTCCTTCAGAGGTTAGATTTGTGGCTTTGTAAACGTTTCAACCGACGTTTGGTTGATAAAGGATTCAGACTCGAGTGCGGAGTGCAGCGTGATACCTTTAACTGTGGAATCTGTGTTGCAAATGCCATCTCCCATGCAGTTTTTGGTGATCCTCTATGGACTTCGGATCTTGCCCTGTCTCAGCGAATGCAGTGGTTTATCGATTTGTCATTTGACTCTCCATGTCCTATTTCAGACACTACCGCCACTGAATGTACTGAACGTGAACCATTTCCCGAGCTTGACCTAGCAAAGCCCAGTCGACGTTTGTGTCTTGTAGACCTTTTAAATCCAATTGCATCAATTCCTTCCAATATCCGCTCTACTGCAGAACTTTCAGGCTCGAGCGAATCGGATGATGACTCAGAATCTGACAACGACTGTTATTCTGTAACCACTATACACACATCACCGAAAGCATTAACTGGTCCAACGACGTCCCTTCTGAAGAGTTTCTTTGGCTCAAAACGCAGTCAAAGTTGCAGTCCTGAGCCAACAGACTCGGAGACTGAGACTGAGACTGAACATCAGAAAGGAGAGAGTCGTTCTGCTGTTCATTCTATGAAAATTCGTCAGTCACAAAGGGATGGTACGTTTGTTGTGACCAATGCACGGCTTGCTAGTTGGAAAAACGGACTGCAAGAGATGGATTCGGGCGTTGAGTGTAGAGACAATGGCATTGATTTCTGCCATTCTAAGTGCAGAAAATGGTACAAGGCAAAGCAGGCTTATGATCTCACCCATGCCCGCGCTCACATGAAGACATGTTCTTTATCTTCGACCAAGTCAAAAACCACACAGGCCAACCTCTCCAGTCACAAAATAACCGCTTTCTTCCAAAAGTCTTCCGCACCTCTTCCCAGCATGAAGACATCAAAACCCAACCTACTTCCCAAAATGGTCGCATGTTGTGGCCTCACAGCAAGTCACGATCCACGCATTGAGACATATCTGAGCCGTACTGGCTACTCTGGTGGTGGTGGGACAAACGTTGCAGAGATCGCAAAAACTTTGTTCAATATGACATTCAGTACCTTGGATGAAGAGCAGCGCCAGAAGGTGATAACTACCCAGGAGTTATCCCAAACTTGGGAAAACAAACACCATCTTGTCCCACCTGCGGTCTATTCCCGGAGATGTACCAAAGAAACTCTTGACCTTTCGCCTCATCTTCCTCTCCCTTGCAATGAATGTTTGACTGTCTACAAATCGCGTGCCTTCAAGAATGCTATTCGTCGACAGAAGCCATCTGCCAAGAATTATATTCATACCAACCACAGATTTCGGCCTAAAGTACTGGGCGAAATTTACGCTCTTAGTGTTGGGACAAAGGAGCTCATAGAAGAGCAGTCCAAAAAGTCACCGTTTGTCCGCTATGCGCTCGGTGTACTCCAAGGGAAATATGATGATAAAGTCTTCGAAGGCTTGACAAAGGCCATGCTCATTCGGAACGAAAAGGAAGAGAATGGTATTGGATTGCAAAACTTTAAATACTCACCTGCCTATGACGAGTTTATGAACATTATGAGAATCACCAGTCCTTCTGCATACCGGGTCCTACGTGAGTGGTTTCCTGCTAGAACTAGCGAGAGCTTTCGGTGAGCCATTAATGTTATCCAAGATGTGTTAATTCTAAACATACACCCCGCCCCCCTAGACAGAAAGAATCACGGAAGCCTCGCTTTCCCATGGAAATCTGCGACCACACATTTGAAATGGCAGTAGCGCATCTTCAAAGCTTAGGCTATAAGGGGCCCGTAGGTCTCTGCTGCGATGATGCAAAGCTATTCGCAAGTCTTCGTCTCTACTGGGATTCTGGCAAGAAGAAGCATTTTCTCATCGGGGGAAGTGATGGTGCAGTGGAAGTTAGCGATCCCGACTCCGTTGAACAGGTTATAAGAGATGCAAAGATCCAGAAGGCTACAAAGGTGTGTTGACAAAATTCGTAACATTCTGTTCTCTCCTGATTAGTTTCAATATTTCAGATTCGTATTTGGTGCTTAACGCTCCAGGCTCCGAAGTCAGGACCGATTGTGCTTTATGCAATGCCTCTTGGTACTAGTCTTACTGCAGAAAAGCTGGAGCCTTACTCTCAACGCCTTATTCGCGGGCTTATCAATTCCAAGATACAGGTCGTCTCCTATGCATGTGATGGCACCGAAATCGAGCGCAAAATTCAAGCATTACTTGTGACGAATGGCGATAGCAGAATTGAATATGCCATTGCCCCGCCTAAAAGCTCTGGTGATGTGCTCAAATGTGTCGTGCCCATTTTCGACAGTCAACCTGTTGCTATGATTCAAGACTCCAAACATGCTCTCAAAACCTTCCGGAACAATCTCTACTCAGGCGCACGCCTCCTTGTCCTAGGAAATCACAGTCTTTTCTATGCTCAGATTCATAAACTTGCTCATGATCCAGGTACCCCTCTTTATCGTCGGGATGTCGAAAAACTTGACCGTCAGGATGATAATGCCGCGACGCGTTTATTCTCCGCTGACACTCTACAGTTTCTGGGTAACCAGAATCCTGAATGGGTGGGGCTCGCTGTGTATTTGTTCATCTTTGGTGAATTGGTGGATGCATACCAGAGCCGTCGAATCAACCATGCTGAGCGCCTTGCTATGGTTCTTCGCGCTTGGTACTTCTTGAATTTGTGGGACACCTTCTTGGACACTGCCGGTTACAAGAAGGAATATCTTCTTTCTCGCGAATGCTTAGATATTACAAGGATTCTTATTGAGGGATATGTTTCACTACTGGTTATCTACCGCGATCATATGTCGGAACAAGTTCCTCTCATCCCTCATCTCCATTCCAGTGAAACTTGTGAGCACTGCATTGGAGAATCTCGGAAAATTGTGAAAGATTTCTGCTATGCCGATTTTCTTTACATGATTCCGAAACTTCATGTAGCCGTGCGACAAGCAAATCTGCGTGCACGGGCAGCAAATGGAAAAGCACGAGCTAGTGGCTACTGTCACACGTACTTTGATAACTCTGGCCTGGACCCACTTCTCCTCGCAGTTTTTCCCGATGACGATCAAATACACACCCGGATAGTTCCCGTTGCTTTTGACGAGGCTGACCAACTCTTTGTAGCATTGGGCATCCAGCCCAGTCGGCTTCGAAGTCTTCATTCCCTAAGGCAACGGGGAACAGTACAGCTTCCTTCCATTTCCTTTTGGTATAAAGAGAGACAGCTAGACGAGGAAATGGGATTTGATGAGGATGACAGCTCGATCTTTGATCCTTTGAGTGAGGCTGATGAGCTTCAACAGTTACTTCAACGCAGCGAATCCGATGAAGTACAATCAGCAGGGACACAAAAACAGCTGGAAATTATCCAGAGTCTGAATTATGCCGCAGCTGCTCTCCATGTCGATGAACATATGAAAGTGTGAGGAGTCTCCTGGATTTATGCCTGTTTTGATTATCTGATTTCTCCCATTCAAATTTGAAGGCAAGCCTTTGCAGATCAAGTTGAAGATAATGATGAAGTGGACGAAGAATGCCTCGAACTTCATCACTACTGGACGGCAAATGTTACAGCCCCACCTCTCCATCCAGTTGTCACCATGCCGAGCATTTTTGGTCGACAAGGGATTCCTGTCACTGCGTCGTCTTTTGATTATTCCATCCTTGTTGATCTGCGTCGTGCGCATCAGACATACCAGGCAGAACATGGAGTGCGCACGACCCAATCAGTACAAGTACCAAATAAGGATTCTGCTCACATGAAGATCATCAAGGCAATGCGGGACATCTTGAAGGAAACCCAGGAGCGCGGATTAACGACAGGTCTTGGCCGTTCATTCAGAACCAAGGCTTTGGGCTCGAAGGCAGATGTCCCAATTCAAATGGGGAATTCTGCTAATGCAGCAGCGGTTGCGTCTTCCGATGCAAATGCGGTTCGGAGTTTTCATCTCTATCTTGAACAAAACAACTAATTCAAATACTTCGAATAGATAGCACGAAAGCGCCGTGAAACTTTTACAAAAGCCAAACTCAACCGACTGAACGAAATAGTCAATGCCCGAGTGAATGCTTTAGCTCCATTACAAGCTGGAGACTACGTTCTGGTAGCAGCTAGTCCCGCCGGAAATAATGACATCTACCTTGGCAAAGGTATGTGGTTCTTATTCTTCTCTTCCTACCTCGGTCCTCCTCAGCCCTCATACCACCTCCCAATAGTGTTGACTTGTTATGCAAAGGGTGGTGGCAAGTATGGAAAACACGATGCTGTTATTGACAGCAAGTCGAACATTTCGGCGTTTTCTAACATTGCAGTTCAATTATTTGAGCGGTCTTGTGACGGAGCCTTCAAGTCCATCACCGAGGCAGCAGCCCTTCTTGAATCGGTGTCGTATGCTCTTCTCCCATCAATCCAAGTGCTTGCGCGTGTTCAGCAGCCAACTATCACTGGTAGTGATACTAAACTTCAAGCCCGACTTTGTACAGAAGATGATGAAATCTTCATTGATATACAAAGGGACGGGACTAATGTTTTTCAAGCAATTGCATTGTTCAAAAAGCGGTCCAAGAAGGATGCAACCGAGGATTTATAGATTTAGAGTAGATAGTTCGTTCCCAAATACACCTCTAGCGCTACACAGAGAAGTTTTTTTTCGAAAATACCGACCTTGATACCTTGTCCGGACAAAACGCCCAAATTTCTGACTGACCTGAGGGAAAATCCGGACAAATTTTCTACTGCTGTCCGGACAAATTTCGCGAAATTTCAAAAAATTTGGTACCCAGGTTCTTATAGTACTTTGGGGGGTCCTATCGAGACCAGTTATACAGAGTTATATATGCTGATCAGGGCCAGGTTCGAAATCCTCTTGATGGCTGGGTCCTGCTCAGTCAATTCGTTGATCAGATGAGTTCGCTTAGGACGCTTGAAAAAAATGCGCTATCCAAATAATCCTCGCGGGGAGTCCCTATCTACAATTGTCCAGAGTTAGCCAGAATTAACCCTAGACATCGAAATAGCGCAATGTCACAGCAGCAATGTTCGACGCACAGCCGATGCTAACCAGCATAACAGAAATTTGACCTGAATCAGCAGCACACAGCCTAAGTTCTTCCTGACAACCGCAGGGACAGACCCCCGCTTATGGCGGTACTTCTTCACTAAATTTGGCACAAATAATCAGAGATAAGTATGGTTAAATAAATACTCCACTGACGCTGAGAGCGAAGCAGAACAAAGTTCGACTTTGGACGTTGATGTAATTCCGGCATCTGACACAACGGATTGCAATTGGTGTTCGATATCTGCGCCTTTCAACCACAGCGACGGAGCAGCTTGGGGTTAACATTGCAGACTTCAATTAACCATTCGACCCTTAGAGGCAACTCTTCTCTCAACGACGACGTGATCTCACGTGCGGCTTTTCCTTTTTCGTCCATGACGTCATTGCGTAAGGAGCTCCATCCACGACAGTATAGAATAGAACTGGAATTTCATGTTATGCCTTAGTACAACACTCAAGCAGAATTCACCATGAGCGATGAATACGGTCGAACTGGCTTCAAAGATTCTTTAGTCGATGAATGTAAGCCCTTCAAATTATGGCAACTTTCTTATACACATTAATCATCCTTTAAATCCAGCTATCAACCCAGATGGAACTACCGTCGATGAGCGATTCAAGAACTATCCCCCGGAGAATGACAGTATGCGCGTTACCCTATGGTACTCAACAGCCGACTCATGTATTCGAACTTTCCTACACAGCAACTTCTTCCGGCGGCTTCAGCACGACTCAAGAAGTGTGGTCAGATAAAGCTCAACGGGGAAACATTGAACCATCCAATGGGCTCATAGATCAGTCGCTGAATGGGTCGAATTTGAAGAACGAGCTTCAGGATGCAAAGCAAGGGAAAGATCAATAGGTAGGTTCCCTCGATGTTTTTTGTCCACCTGTTTGCTCAGCGTTAGGTATATCCAGGGATAACGCGCTGATGACGCACATAGTATACACTGTATCGCATTTACTCCACAATGTCCAGTACCATGTCCGCCACATAAAGATAACAAGCCACCCAATCCTTCGAAGTGATCCTGGCTAACATAGCACACATAAGTGACTCACGGAAAAGATGCCATCGAGCGGCTATATCTAACATTTTTTGTCAGTCGTGCGATCACTCGTGGCAAATAAAGCAGGAACCAACGACGTGCTAGATCTCGCGGTGGTTTTGAAGCCCATTTTTGGTGATGTATTCAATCCAACGGAGGGGAACGCGTTCGCTCTTAGCTGGATGTTGGTGCAGGTATGTTGACAATTGGACATAAAGATGAGATCCTAACCGTTCTTCAGGTTTCTTCGATGTAGACGTTCTCCTTGCAGACAGGGATGGCTCCTCTCAAGATGTTAGACTGGCTTCTTACTCGCGTCTCGCTACAGTTCGCAACCCGTGGGATCGATGGGGCAACGCTCATACATCTACCTTGCAGGGTTCAACAGGCATGTAGACTCATGTAGACCCCTCTGCGCTTACTTTCCTTGTCCCTATCGATTATAGCGTCGATACTATACTCATTACCTCGCGTTCAACCCTGCCGCTAGACATTTCGCAATGCGTCAGACGCGTCTTGTCCCAGTGAATCGTTCGGTGAGATCGAATATTACAAAGTGCATCTCGGTACCATTCTCGTATTCCACCTTCACGACCATTTTCCCTAATCAAGGACGGTGTGGACGGATTGTGCATTGAGGTGAACAATTGTGTATATCCTCCAGCTATTTTGAACACATTCCTTTTTTTTTTGAATTGCACAAGCGTAAAATCGTGGAATGTCTTCCACTGAACAAAGTTGGCTGTAGTCAGACAAACGGCTGTTCATGACATTCCCGGCGGAACCACCAGGATACGAAGGCATTTGAGAACCTCGTTCTCTAACAGAGCTCGTTAATTTGGTTTGCAATGATCCAAACGTCGTACATGGGACGACGGTGTTCCGAGATTGCCAGTACATCTGCATGAGTCTACTATAGTCAGAAAATGACCTACTATTTCACAGTTGTCATGTGTAAAATTTAACCACCAGCAAGAATCAACTTGAATGAACTTCACAAGGCCTGAGTTCCATACAGTACATATTGACTAAGTTATATGTTTCGCCGTCACTTTTTTTGTCTGGATCTTTTGACCGTCCTTTATCTTATCCCTATACACAATGTTAACCTTACACCACGCATACTCACAATCCCCAATACCATGTACCCATAATGTGAGTTCCAAATTGGAAATGCTAAATTTTCCGACGAATTCGTTTTCAAAAGTCACCAGCCAGTCAGGATCACCTCTCATTTCTGGAAACACCTTTTCAAGTCCTACATGCACGAACGCTGCGACACTCTTGGGGGGGTTTTGTGAATGTGATTGCAAGAGATCTCGACCGGCATATGGATCAGTGAATCTGACGTGGACGACCTTCTTGTCGAGTTCCATAGGCAATGTGTTAGAATGCTGTGGAGGATTTTGATCCATCCGTGCTCGAATAGTTGTCTCGAAGCTCGAACGTTCTAAATCACTGCCCAGCTACGTTAAAAAAGGTAAGTTGGTGGGTTAGGAACATGAGTACCAGTAACTTACATCAACAGGTACAGCATAAACCATAGAAAGCAAGCCCAGGACAAAGTAGACAGGGTCGAAGTGCATTAGACTAGATAAAATTGTGTTCCAAAAGGTTTGGTACAAGGAAAGTCACTGCCCATTGAATTGTTCACCATCAGCTCAACGGACAGCAAAGATATGAGCTCGATTGCTCACCAGGGTGTGGAACAACTTGAAGGGTAAGAATTTGACCAGCAGATTTCACCCGAAGACGATAAAGTATGTTTACTGGGAAGGAAAGGTCAGCATCAGCGAGGAGACAGCGACAACGGAGACAGAGTGCAAGGATATGTATATTGACAAGTGTCACGGTTAAGTAGTAGGTGCAGAGGGTTGGTTTGAAGCGAGGAGAGAGAATGTAGCGTAAATATTTGAAGAATGACACAGTAGCTAGAAAAAAGAAAGGTATTCGACGTACCGAACCAGCGCTATGATTTGCCCAAATTTTTATCGTCCTTTTATATGTGTGCTGTGAGCGATCATCCCTGATGAATGCAGATACTAAGTAAGTCCCCGATCAATTCAGGTCCCTCCCTTCAATGAGTACATATCATCGGATGCTGAGGTTTCCACCTGTCCCGAGCGAAGCTTGCGTTTTGGCGTTTCACACTATACATTGTCACAAATTGAAGATATAAAGGATTACAATGATGGCTCCCGGAGGTCGTATAGGCTGATATAAAAGGGTACATGGTGAGGCATGACACGAGCGGCGAGCAGGTTTGAGACTGTTTGAGGATGTCTGGGGCCATGATGTATAGGCAGATGGAGGCTCTATGTAGACTGCTCGAATGTAAAGATGCGTTGCATGATACTTACAAAGTGATATGTACCTGGTGATACCCTGCTGCAAGCCGTCGCCTGTGGAAGCTGCAGGACGGTTTCAGCCTAAACAAACATGAGTGATTATATTCACTTGATATTCGTTCTGCGACGGGATCTTTTGCCTTCTTTTTCTCAACATTGAATATATAACAATCTCGAAAGAGGCCTAGAATTTCTGCAGAAAAAATCCAACAAGGGGTTACTCCAAATCTGAGTCTTCCTGTTCTGAAATCTCTCTGTTTATCTATTCCACAGCTAGACACAAAGAAAAAGTTGAATTGCTTGAGCTTTTCGAAAAAAAAAAACATCATCATCATAGCGGCCCTGTCATAGTCCTACACGTAGTGAGTCTTGTATCTATTGCATCAAACACGTACCAGAACCCATGCTAACGCGCCGTTGGTAATCCATCTGCAAGTCACGTCCCTCCCTCTGCAGATGTCCCCTGCCCAATTCCAATGCTCATATGAACCAAGGTTACGCTCTGGCTACACTCTTCCGGAAGCGATAGGATATAAGAAGTTGTGTTTTCCCAAACAGCTTGAATCGTAGAAGGGATCCGACTCCGCTTGGGGGATAGCACACGAGAATCTTGACAATCTATTCATTCTTTTCCTCTTGTATGAATGACAGGTTTGAGTCCTGCGGGAGTAAGTAAAAAGACGTCGTTCGTTAGAGTGAACGGGATGGAGCTAGAAAATGGCGGAGACAAGAGAAACACAATCCGCTTGGGTGGAAACAATGTTGAAGATGTGATGTAGATAGATAGATAGATAGATACGCGGCTCTGTCTAAGACGGGGTCCCGCAATTCCCCGATGACTACACAAATCACCCTGTTCAAGTTAACTATTGAGTGTATTTACTGTGGGAAGAGATGACGTCTCGATTCTTGGTCAGGTCCAGTGTTTTGTCAAGTGCGGTCAAGTGATCAATTGTACTAGGACTATATAAAGGCCCATATTTCATTTCAAGCTCCCTCCCTTTCCGCCATCATTTCGAATCTCTGTTAAGGCCAGATATGAGGTAAGCTTCATCAATGAATACGACACATCCTGAAATAAATTATTGATTTGTTAGTCTCGATGTTGTTGTTAATACTACAAAGTATGCTGATTGATCGGTGTTGGAGAATACTCCGTACAACTAGCTTTGACATTACCTTTTCAGCTTTCCTTTCTATATTACTATACTTCCGTTTGGTTACTTATCGTTTCAGCTTACTAACCCGATTCACTGATCGGGATATATACATTTCGTCTATCCAATTATTCCCTCAGTTGATTTCCCACTCAACTGAGGTATGATTACTTATTTCCGTTTTTCTTTGTTTATGTTAAGATCATGCACACCGCGTAACCGTGCCAGAGGTCACACAGTGTCTAAGTGCGGAATACGAATGGGACAGTAGTGAAGTTATTAACAACACCGCCGTACGCCGTAAGTCCCCGGAGGTCGAGAGTATAGAAGAGAGGGGCTAAGTAGCAGCCAAGTCGGGGCGGCGGTATCGCCGGTGACGAGGAGCGAACCAGAGGGCGTATAAGTCCTAAGGTAGAGTAGAGAGTACTTCAAGGCAGTGAGCCTGAAGACTTAGAGGAGCACAGAGTTAAAGAGGGAATCTAAGTCGGAAAGGGAGATCTAAGTTGATAATTAAACTGAGGAACTACAGTAGCGTACAGCAGTATTTATATCTACGGAGCGGCGCAGCGGTGCGGAGCGCCAGACTAACTACTAGGGGTTATACGTGTAGTCCTGCAGGGTAAAGTAAAAGACAATAAGGAGGGACTAGAATGAAAGGGTATGTGTAGCGAGAAAGAACAATAAAGAGGAGATTACAACAACGGTGGATCTTCGGAGTACCGAGCGGCGGAATGGAGGCCCGAGGCATGGGCTTGACAGTATCCCCCTCTTAGGCTTGAGCCCTCGAAAGCCATTAATACTGGGAGTTGATTTGTCACCAAGGAAAAATTTTAAAGACCGTCAGCCTCGGGAATTTGGCCTATCAGTAAGCAGAAAAGTTTTCAAAAGCCGTTGGTACCGGGAATTGGCGTTAGTCATCAGTGAAAATTTTCGGTTCACCGTACACCAAACACAATTCGAAGGAAAATTTTCGCTGGTCCGTGCGCCGTTTTGTCCCTATAAAAAGACCCAGGGTTTTGCCGCCAAGGCCCTAGCTTTCACAAAAACTCTTAAGTCCACTCATGTCCTCTAGTCGCACCACCACCAGAACCACCACTACCGTCGGCTCGATCCCGGTCACCGGCGCCCATCCAGCGTCGCCCTCGGCCCCCACCCGCCCTTCGACGCCGGACCCCTCTGACGAGGAGAGGGAGCTGGAACTCCAGCTAGAGCGCACCCGGTGACACGCCTAAATTTTGGCTAGACGTCTATGCTGTGAATTGTGACATTTTCACGTATAGATTCGTATCAAGAGGACTGTAATTGAGACCCAGATTGACAGTCAAAGTCAATACTGAATCAGTCTAATAAGTTGAAGGGACCATATACCCATACTACCACAAGTTGGTTAGTTTACCCATCCCCGATACTACCTTCGGATAGCAGTCTACCTGTTTGTCAAGCAGGATTATACCAGACTCGGACTACATCCGAAGGATGACCATTCACGTATGACATACCAAGGGTATTCTTATTGGACCTTACACTGGCAGGAGTTTGGAAGAACTTACTCAAGTGACCATGAACCGAGGATTGACTCGAAATGACTTTCTAGAACTCAGGAATTATCAAATACTCCTTCTAGAACGAGATCATGCATTAATCTAAAAGACTGCGATTTAGTCTAATAGACCAATCAGGTTGCATGATTGAGGAAAATGACTAGAAGAACGATCGAAGTACTGCGAGGCTCCGAAACATATCAAATGAATGTCAAAGAGTCCTGACGTAGAAAATAATGAAGAATGCAATTAAATGAATACTATGCGTAACTCCCTTGATAGAGTATAGGCACAATGGGTGTCTATTGAAAGAGAGAAGCAATTAGTTTAATCCAGATGAATCAGATTGATAGGATTAGAATCGAGGAGAGCTGATTTGCCTCCGGACGAGGTGACAAACGATCGAAGTAAGTGTTGAACAGCAGTGACAGCTGAACACCATTCGAGTCATTCTCCAAAACAATTAAATTAAATGAACATCGAAATACCTACCTATGTTTGGAGGTATACTAGAATCTTGGAACCATTATGGACCAAATAAGGACATGAGATTCAAATTAAATGGTATCTGACCGATTGTAGAAGTTTCCTTGCGGTTCCGAATGTTTATTGTATTAAATTAATTGTACTGTGCGACTCTATTTCTGTATGTATAAATAGCGATCCGATGTATCTGGAATACAAGTGATTTTGGGACGACGTTGCAGTGCTAATCCGTAAAAAGGAAAGACACACTCCCGCCAGACTGAAACCTCTTCGCTAGCAGCCATTCGGGCCCGGCACTTGTGAGTATAGGAACGTTGTGTTCTGCTCCTTGTGACTGCGAGAAGTATATCCAGTTGTTGGGTATTCTTCGAACTTAGGATCAGTTGTTGGTCTTAAGGGCAAATCACGCTGTGTGGTTGTGCCAGCACATAGTTCTAGCCCTCCGTAGGGGTCTGTGTGTTTCGGTTTTAATTTACTTTGATTCAAACCCCAATTCTTGATATACCCATATCAATACAATCAAAGCACAAATCGTGCTGAATCTACCTTGATCAAAGGAATATATCGAATCCTTAGAACGATTCAAATTGATTGATTGAAGCTTCTTAGCTCTCAAAGCTTTGCGGAACCTTTGCCAATGCTACCCCTTGCTATTAAATAAATTTGATAGCAGTGAACTCGCATATTGTGTATTAGATTGGTTGGTTGGAGTGCCCATTAGATTCCTTCCTTTCTCTTTCACACAAAAACGAGGCAAGCTTGTTACCGCTGACGAGCATTGAGGGCGTGGGAGGTATCCCGAAGTGCAGTGGTCAGAGAAGAATTCTCCCACTGAGAATCGGCAAGCTGGGACTCTAGTGATCGAACCCGAGCAAGAAGACGCTGATTCTCAGCGCGATAGGGATGAGCGATGAGAGTGCGGGGTACCAACGAGGAACGCGAAGTGGGTGGCATGTTGGAAGGAAGGGGGTCGGATCCAGTATCCTTTATAGGCGACATAACAAGGGAAGGGGAAACAGACCGCTGAGCCACACCGGACTGGACCTCGGCAGCAGCGGCCAACTGAACCAAACCACTGGGACCCTGCACGGATTCGTCCCTGACAGATACCTCCATGGAGGAGGGAAGGGCGCGAGGGAGAGCAGGAGTGGAAGTGGAGGCTGCCATTGAACGACCTGGAGGAACCACCAGTCGAACGCGACGGGGGGACTCCTGAGCTGCCCCCTCTACAGGGACCCTACGACGAGAACGCTCGAACCTTTTTGCGGGAAGGACCAGCCACAGGCGAAGGGGAATGATCGCGCTTACGATTCGCCGTGACGACTGCCTCACCCTGTTGCAAAGCAAGGAACTTCTGTAGTTCTTGCTGGTCAGTCTCAGCGGTATCCTTCTCGTCAAGCATGTTGAGCTCCAGGAGGATGGAGGTCGAGGAGGTATAAGCTTGAAGGGCAGCATCGTATTGGCGCCAGGTACTCAAAGGAATACCCCATGCCGATTGATGTGCGGGAGTTCCGTGGAGCTCCAAAAACCTACGGCTGTATGCAATGTCTTGACTGCACCGACGAGCGAAGTACCGATACCGAAGGACCTTTCCCAGACTACAAGTCTTTTTCGCAGAGCAGTTGGTACAACGAGGGGAGTTCGGCAGAACTTTACATTTGCCAGGGGACTTGACACAGTTGGAACAGGGGGAAGCTACCTCCGCAAGAAGAGGCCACAAAGGGTCGTCCTGACAATAACCCGATAGTGGTTTGCCAGTATTGAACACTGTCTCGAACAACTGGAGTTGGGGACGAGACGGCGACTCGATGGTGAATGCCAGCTGATCCAACTCCACCTCCCCATCGGATTCAGGAGCCGGGGAAGGTACCTCTCGCAAAGCGGTGAGAGTGGGTAACAGGGGAGATGGTGTGCGTGAAAAAGGTTGAGTAGGGGTAGGAGACATCACAGTTAGAAGAGTTGGACTCGTAAAAACTGAGGCGGTGGAAGAAAGGGAGAAGCAAGGATCTGACGGACTTCAACAAGAAATTTTCGGGTACCACGTGAATGTCAGGTGACTCCCGGGAAAACGCGTCCACCCATCGCGAGGGCGCGAAGGGGTTACAAGGGGGGGTAATGTCATGCCCTGGCTACAACCAGACCAGTCCCAGTACCTGCCACACGTTGCCATATGTCCTACCCACCTCCTGTATGTCCTCTGCACCCCCCCAAGGACCTCCAAACACCTCCTCAAGTATTCCTGACGCAACTACCCAAACGTCCTGCACCCCGACACGCGTACGAAAACCCTCCTAACCGATAACCCCTTTAAGTATTAATCTCGATTACCTTCCTCCCCCCGATTAGCTGCCTCATGCCCCCAGATGTTCTCTTGTTCAATTCCCGTACCTATTTAAGTAACGCCGCAGTGTCCTGAAGCCCCAGCTTGGTATATTTTGATCACACACCCTTTACATAGGTCCAGTCCCTGTCCCTTTGTACCTGCTAACCATACGGAATTCTCTCTACTCTCTATTTCTCTATCTCTGTTTCTCTCTATTCTTGTCTACTGTTTCAACGATCGTCTACACGATCCAATATACGCTTTTACTTCACGTCTAAGCAATCCGAGTGAGTCCCCGAGCTCCCTCGAACGATACTAAAGCTCCCCAACGCCTAACGCCTTGGAGAGCTAACCTCCCCAACACCTCCTCTAGCTCCCCCATTGCTCCCTAAGCTACGGGATCTCGATCTAGGTAACGTCGAAGCCGCTTCCTACATCGAACTACGTACCGCTTCGCCGCTTCGCCGTTACACCCTCTCACACTCGAGGACATCCACCCTCGATCCCAGTCCCCAGGAACCTATCCTCCCGGGTGTATATCGTCTCAGGAGCTTAGACCCTCCATACCCAATTCCCATACGACCTATTCAATCCTATATTGACGTTCTAGAGAGTACCACTCCTACCACGCAATACTACTAGGTTCCGTACATCCATCCTCCCTGCCTACGCCTTAGGGACCTCTCAGGACCTCACAGGGACCTCCTCCAGGGTCACACCTCTCTGTCTTATCAACTACTAGGTCATTCCTGTCCTCGGTCGCGGTTCCCGTAGCTCCCTTCGAGCTCCAGCCTGCTCCTAGCACGCTACAACATAAACTCCTTATATCCGAATCCACCCTAAGACCTATTTTGACCCAGGTCTTACACTATGCTGTGAATTGTGACATTTTCACGTATAGATTCGTATCAAGAGGACTGTAATTGAGACCCAGATTGACAGTCAAAGTCAATACTGAATCAGTCTAATAAGTTGAAGGGACCATATACCCATACTGCCACAAGTTGGTTAGTTTACCCATCCCCGATACTACCTTCGGATAGCAGTCTACCTGTTTGTCAAGCAGGATTATACCAGACTCGGACTACATCCAAAGGATGACCATTCACATATGACATACCAAGGGTATTCTTATTGGACCTTACACTGGCAGGAGTTTGGAAGAACTTACTCAAGTGACCATGAACTGAGGATTGACTCAAAATGACTTTCTAGAACTCAGGAATTATCAAATACTCCTTCTAGAACGAGATCATGCATTAATCTAAAAGACTGTCATTTAGTCTAATAGACCAATCAGGTTGCATGATTGAGGAAAATGACTAGAAGAACGATCGAAGTACTGCGAGGCTCCGAAAGCATATCAAATGAATGTCAAAGAGTCCTGGCGTAGAAAATATTGAAGAATGCAGTTAAATGAATACTATGCGTAACTCCCTTGATGGAGTATAGGCACAATGGGTGTCTATTGAAAGAGAGAAACAATTAGTTCAATCCAGATGAATCAGATTGATAGGATTAGAATTGAGGAGAGCTGATTTGCCTCCGGACAAGGTGACAAACGATCGAAGTAAGTGTTGAACAGCAATGACAGTTGGACACCATTTGAGTCATTCTCCAAAACAATTAAATTAAATGAATAACGAAGTACCTACCTATGTTTGGAGGTATACTTGAATCTTGGAACTATTATGGACCAAATAAGGACAGGTAGATTCAAATTAAATGATATCTGACCGGGTGTAGAAGTTTCCTTGCGGTTCCGAACATTTATTGTATTAAATTAATTGTACTGTGCGACTCTATATTCTGTATGTATAAATAGCGATCCGATGTATCTGGAATACAAGTGATTTTGGGACGACGTTGCAGTGCTAATCCGTAAAAAGGAAAGACACACTCCCGCCAGACTGAAGCCTCTTCGCTAGCAGCCATTCGGGCCCGGCACTTGTGAGTATAGGAACGTTGTGTTCTGCTCCTTGTGACTGCGAGAAGTATATCCAGTTGTTGGGTATTCTTCGAACTTAGGATCAGTCGTTGGTCTTAAGGGCAAATCACGCTGTGTGGTTGTGCCAGCACATAGTTCTAGCCCTCCGTAGGGGTCTGTGTGTTTCGGTTTTAATTTACTTTGATTCGAACCCCCAATTCTTGATATACCCAAATCAATACAACCCAAGCACGAATCGTGCTGAATCTACCTTGATCAAAGGAATATATCGAATCCTTAGAACGATTCAAATTGATTGATTAAAGCTTCTTACTTAGCTCTCAAAGCTTTGCGGAACCTTTGCCAACGCTACCCCTTGCTATTAAATAAATTTGATAGCAGTGAACTCGCATATTGTGTATTAGATTGGTTGGTTGGAGTGCTCATTAGGTTCCTTCCTTTCTCTTTCACACAAAAACGAGGCAAGCTCGTTAATGAATGGGAAGCTGTGGGGAGCTCAGGGAGCAATGAAGCGGAATTGGGAACCTAATGGGAGGTTCCAAAGGATGAAGGATGAATTGTAGAATCTCGATGTAGATGGTGAGTCGAAGGAGAGGCATAGACAATACAAGGATTGACAGAAAGAGGCCAGAGATGGGAAACAGAGAGGAGAAATAGAGTTGAGGTGAGACAGAGATGAAGGAAACAGATAATGAGGAAATATATGACAGTTGAGACGTGTCAGGCCCTGTTAGCAAGTACTAGTAGACTGTACTAAAGGGACCAAGCCAGGTAGGAAGAGTTTCCAGGTAAGATTTGACAATAACACGCTGGGGAGCTCCGAGGGGAGTCCCCAGCCTATATACTGTACATAAGGCTGTCAGGTACATATGTCATATGGCTACTGGAGTGACAGGTAATATGTATTGTGAAGATCGTAAGGATGGTGCATAGAATATCGGAAACATGTATGAGTGATGAACCGGAGCTCTGGAAAGGAAAGGGAAAGGTCCAAAGAAGCAAGGCATGACAATTACCAATATGGCAAATATCGCCATTTGGTTCCCCTCCGGTGAGCTGCTTCTATTGCCCTTTTATGTTACACATTTAGATTCATCTTGTAAAGCAGTATTAGGTTACAGTTTCTTATCCCGCTACAATCCGTTGATTGACTGGGCATCTCGAAACATTACGTTCTGTAACACTTCACATCCTGATTCTCCACAGACGTCTGTGCCTTCTGTCACCAACCTTGTTGATGCAAAGGTCACTGTTCCGATACCGGAACCTTTGCCATCGGTCTTACTGACAATTCTGGAAACCCCTCCTGGAGATTCACTTCATTCTTGCTCTCGCTCCCGCTCTCGGCCGAAGAGGTCTCAACCTCTGTCGTCCAAATTTCCCTTTGAACCCATCTATTCTTATCCTATGGTTTCTCAATTTGCTGCTCAACCGGAAACTGCCAAGGTCAACATTGCACTCGTAAGTGCTGCAGTCTTTGATAGGGCTTTCAAGGACACTGGTATGGAACCCATTCTCCTTCATGCTATTCACTCAGAGGTCGCGGCCCGCGCCGCCAAATGCTCCTCCACCACTCCTACTGTCCCTCCACTACACCATTCTATTCCAGAAGAGTATGCCAAGTTTGCAGACGTCTTCGACGAGATTGCTGCAGATTCATTACCTGAACACAGACCTTACGATTTGAAGATTGACTTGGAAGAAGGCACTTCGCCGCCGCTCGGCCGTATTTACCCTTTGTCTGAAAAGGAGTTAGTAGCCCTTAAAGACTTTATTGACAAACAGCTGGCTACTGGTGCCATTACCCCATCTTCCTCTCCTCACGGCACTCCGGTCCTTTTCATCCCGAAGAAAGATGGCAAACTTTGCCTTTGCGTCGATTTCCGTGGACTCAATCGTATCACCAAGAAGAACTGTTACCCGCTTCCACTCATTTCAGATCTTCTTGACACTCCGAAAAGAGCTAAAATATACACCAAATTGGATCTTGCCCACGCTTATCATCTAGTCAGAATTGCAGAAGGTGATGAATGGAAAACCACCTTTCGGACCCAATACAGTTCCTACGGATGGAAAGTTATGCCGTTCAGCCTTACGGACGCCCCTGCGGCGTTCCAGCGGTGTGTTAACAACATCTTCTCTGACATGCTCGATGTTTGTGTTATCGTCTATCTAGACAACATTCTGATCTACTCTGATACACCAGAAGAACACCAAGAACACGTCAAGGAAGTTCTTTGGCGGCTTCGCCATCGTCGGCTTTATGCCAATCCCGAAAAGTGCGAATTCAATATGGATATTGTTGAGTATTTGGGCTATATTCTTTCTCCCGACGGATTGACTATGTCCAAGGAGAAAGTTCAGACAGTTCTAGAGTGGCCGGTTCCGAGGAAGGTTAAAGACATTCAGTCTTTCCTTGGTTTTGCAAATTTCTATCATTGTTTTATTTACGATTACAGTGATATCGTTGTGCCGATGACTCAGCTTACCCGGAAAGGTGGGCCTTTGATCTGAGACAGCAGCTGTCAAGAGGCCTTCAAAAATCTCAAAACTGCTTTTACTTCTGCACCGATACTGGCCCATTGGGAGCCGAATCGCCCACTTATCGTGGAAACCAACACTTCCGACTACACCATTGTAGCAATTCTTTCCATCCAATATGCTGACGGTGAAATCCATCCTCTAGCCTTCCTCTACAGAACGCTTCACGCTGCTGAACTCAATTATGATACTCATGACAAAGAGCTACTGGCCATCTTCGAGGCCTTCAAAGCTTGGCATCATTATCTGGAAGGCTCGGGTGATCCAGTCGACGTTGTCACCAATCACAAGAATCTTGAGTATTTTTCTACTACCAAGGTTCTTACTCACCAACAGGTCTGATGGTCAGAATTTTTACATCAATTTAATATGGTTATTTGCTTCCGACCAGTGAAACTCGGCGAGAAACCCAATTTGATAACTGGATGCTGGGATGTCTACCCTGAAAAGGGGGATATTGGCTACACCCAAGTGAACCCTCATAACTTTCATCCTATCTTTACTAATGAACAACTCACTGCGTCCCTTCGAGCTACCTTCCTAGAAGGCCTGGCATTATGAGCATCGATCATCATGGATATCGAAGCCTTACACCAGGCCATCATTCTCGCCCTTCTGGCTGACCTTGTCAGCAACTCATTCTAGTAACAGGTGTCACCAGGCGTCACACTTCAGAGAAAGCTTAGAAAGCGGAGCGATAGAACAGACAAGCAAAGATTCTGGCTAAACCAGGTAGAATAGACGAGATCAAAGCTAAGGAAATACAGCAAGTAACTACAGCTTATATACGAGTAAACAACCCTCCGCTCTAGTAATGCCCAATACCCTGGGTTAGTGGTAAACATGAGTAATACATAATAAGTAAAGCAATGTGTAAGTAATGAAAGCTCAATCGTCATGCTGTATGTGTGTTGTGAGACTGCTGTATTTAATATAAGTAAATGAAAAGCGTTGTATCAGTAAGCATAAATAATAGGTCAGGTGACAAGATAAGGCAGAATATAAGATAAGGGATATAGAAGATAAGACAAGAGATAAAAGATAAGACAAGATAAAGAAGTAATCATAACAGACCTGAGCTCCGTTGTTGGTTTGGAACTTGCTAAAGATCCTTCCAATGAATGTTGGAGCTTAGGTAGTGACAAGTTACTGCACCTTGATGACCATATTTATGTTCCAAATCATGGCAATCTTTGCCTTCAAGTTCTCCGCTACTTTCACAATCATCCACTTTCAGGCCATTTTGGTCAGAACCAAACTCTAGAGGCAGTACATCGTCAATACACCTGACCTAAGGTCAGAGACTTTGTTGTGACTACATTACTTCCTGAACTATCTGTGGTCGCAATAAGCCTTGGCGCCATTGGCCTTACGGCTTGTTGAAACCTCTGCTGGTTCCGGCCCGGCCATGGGATTTGATCTCCATGGACTTTATTGAGCAACTGCCAATGTCAATGGTTACACAGCTATCCTAGTCGTTGTGGATCGATCATCCAAGCGAGCAATCTTTATTCCAACTTTCGACACTATCACTTCTTTTCAAAGGTGCAAAAATGAATCGAGAATGCATTCTTCTGTGTAAATCTATAAGGGAGTATAGCAAGAGGTAAACATATAGTGTTTGTACTGATAGCTAGTGATGGGCTAGGGCAAGGAAATTTATTCGGGCATTCAAGTCAAGGACCGGATAAAATTTCACTCCGGGGTTGCGAGGAAAAACCGAATGTGAAGACTGACCCAACTCAACCAAGTGAAGCCACTGGTGTGTCGAACGAGGTTAAGCAAGTGGACCAAACCCGACGTGAAGACTGAACATGAATGGAAGCCAAGGTGTCTAAGTTCTGCCAGTACTTGAGAAATGCATCAGACTTCCACCTCCCCATTGCTTTGACCACATCGGGGGGAATGCCTTTCATAAGATAATGGGTGGTCCCTCCAATCCTGAAAGAATGACCAGTTATATGCTTGATACCTGCGCGTGACCAAACCTGATTGCAGTAGCAAAGGAATTCTTTTTTCATCAGTACTTGTAAGGAGTTGTCAGGTAGACGATAGGAAAATAGAGGGTCGATTGGAGTAAGGGCATTAATCTCAATATGTTTGAAGAGGGCTTTTACTGAGTTGGATCTGGCCGAATGATTAATAATTACCGCCGATTCTCCCCTTGACTGATGAGTCTTGGTACAAGGGAGTCTCAGTTTTGCGGAGGATTTGTCACTCAGTGTGTTAGAGATGGAGAGGTCACTGAGTAGAGGGAGTTTCGAACTTGTGTACTTCGATTTGAGAGAGGAATTAGACAAAACCTCCCCCAATCTAAGTTGCCCATAGAAAAGAGTGTCAGCACAAGCGATGTGTTAAGATCATGCACACCGTGTAACCGTGCCAAAGGTCACAGAGTGTCTAAGTGTGGAAGACGAATGGGACAGTAGTGAAGTTATTAACAACACCGCCGTTACGCCGTTAGTCCCCGGAGGTCGAGAGTGTAGAAGGGAGGAGCTAAGTAGCAGCCACGTCGGAGCGGCGGTATCGCCGGTGACGAGGAGCGAACCAAAGAACGTATAAGTCCTAAGGTAGAGTAGAGAGTACTTCAAGGCAGTGAGCCTGAAGACTTAGAGGAGCACAGAGTTAAGGAGGGAATCTAAGTCGATCTAAGTTGATCTAAGTCGATAATTAAACTGAGGAACTACAGTAGCGTACAAGCAGTATTTATATCTACGGAGCGGCGCAGCGGTGCGGAGCGCCAGACTAGCTACTAGGAGTTATACGTGTAGTCCTGCAGGGTAAGGTAAAAGACAATAAGGAGGGGCTAGAATGGAAGGGAATGTGTAGCGAGAAAGAACAATAAGGTAAAGATTACAATAAAGGTAGATCTTCGGAGTACCGAGCGGCAAAGTGGAGGCCCGAGGCATGGACTTGACAGTATCCCCCTCTTAGGCTTGAGCCCTCGAAAGCCATTAATACCGGGATTGATTAGTCACCAAAGGAAAACTTTTAAAGGCCGTCAGCATTGGGAATCCGTCCTATCAGTCAGCAGGAAAAATTTTCGTATGCCGTTGGTACCGGGAATTATCGTTAGTCATCCAAGAAAATTTTCGGTGCACCGTAAACCAAGTACAATTCGAAGAAAATTTCTTGCTGGTCCGTGCCCAGTTTTGACCCTATAAAAAGGGCCAGGTTTTGCTGATGAGGACCCAACTTTCTAAAACTCCTAAGTCCACTATGTCATCTAGTCGTACCACTACTGTTGGCTCTATTCCCGTGACAGGTGGACAACCAATTCCTCCGGCAGCCCCGACTCGCCCTTCGATGCCGGACCCGTCTGACGAGGAACGAGAGCTGGAACTCCAGCTAGAATGCACCCGGGAGAGGAACAGGAGGAGAAAGGAAGAGAAGAAAAGAGCCGAGGAAGAGGCCAAGCGAAAGGCAGAGGAGGAAAAGGAGAGACAGGAGGCTGCCGACCGGGCCGCCAATGCCAGGAAAATGGAGGAAGAGGCGGCGGAGAAGAGAAGAAGGACAGTGGCAGCGGCGGCGGCACGAAGTCGTCGGGGCCCTTCACCTGGGGAGGCCACTACCTCTGCTCGTAGAGTGGAGGTGGAGATTCCTCGGGTGGTGAAGAAAGGGAAGGCTCCCCAGAAGAATGAGGTGAGTATTGCTTTTCTAGTTAGTGGTTGTTTACTAACTTGTTACTAGACTAGCGGCGGGGACCCGGATGACGGCGACGATGGCGACAACGACGACGAGGAAGATGAAGAGCGAGCACCCTGTGAGCGGTGCTACAACAAGAAAATTCCCTGCTTGGAGCAAGTAGGGAAACGGAGCACCGTGATCTGCAAACCGTGTCACGATGCCAAAGTAAAGTGCTCGTACTCGGGTCGACCAGTACAAGTAAAGCGGGAGGGAGGACCGAGCGGCGAGAGGATGGCGATTATGGAGAGCCAAATGGCTCAGTTGCTGGCCGACAACCGGTCCTTGCGGGAGGCCACTTCAAGGTCTCACCAATACCTTCGACAACTCCTACGGCGTCAGGATGAAGACCATGCCCGCCTTATTGCGATTGACACCAGGGATGCCATGCGGGAGTCGGCGGTACCAAGGCCGTCGAGATCGGTCTCCGAGCGGCCGAGGAACTTGAAGAGGAGAAGGATAGTGGATAACAGCGAGGAAGAAGAAGAAGGAGAGAAGGAGGAGGAGAAGATAGTGGAGGAAGAGAAGGATGGAGAAGGGGAAGATGAGATGGAGGAGGAAGAGAAAGAAGGGGAGGCGCCGGCGCCGAAGAAGGCGAAGACGGCGGCCTCTGAGAAAGGGAAGGAGAAGGAAGTAGTAGTAGTAGATTAGCGGACATCGGCCTTCGGCCATCTTTTTGTACTCTTCTTGTAACCCTGCCTTCGTCGTATAATCTTGTTTTTTGGACTTTTGTATATAAAAAATGTTAACGCAATTTTGAAATCGGAAAGCGAATGGGCCGCAAAGCGGCGTAAGAAGTATTTAGTTTGATATAAGTAGTTTAAGTGTAAATGGAAGCTAAGTGAAAGCTGTAATTAAAGAAACCATAATAAGCAAATAAAAGAGAGAGGTAAACACTCAATTTACTATCATCGTGTTTATCCTCTAAACACACGAAGTAAACTTCGGCGGAGCATGGCGACAACGGAGGAAAGGAATAGGATGTTTTTGTGATCAAGGTCCAGGCTTGTGAGGGTATCGGGCGTGGAAAGCCAGTACAAGTTCATCAGCATGTAATTCATCAGCAGCAACCCAAGAGAACTCATTGTCGGTACCTTTGTAACCGGCCCACCGAATGTAATAACGTAGAGGACAACGCTTGTACCTTTTGTCCAACTTGGAGTCAAGGATTTCGGCTATGTTGTATTCCTCTTCACCATCAACTTCGATTGGAGGTGGAGGAGATTGAGTACGATTCGGGAAAGGATTTAGCGTAACTGGCTCCAGCTGAGAGACATGGAAAACCGGGTGAATTCGGTGAAGGTAGTCCGGGAGCTTGAGCTCGTAAGATAAAGTACCAGGTCGACTGATGACCTTGAAGGGACCAAGATATTTTTCTGAGAATTTTCCAGTAGGACGAGTAGAACGAATGTGCTTAGCAAGAACAAAGACTTCGGAGCCGATCGGGAACTCCGGGTGCGAGATTCTTTTCCTGTCAGCTTGTTCCTTGTAACGAGACTGAGCTAAAAGGATTTCCTCTCGAAGGAAAGCGTGGAGTTCATCGAGGTTGACGACGAAGTCTCTAGCAAGATCAGACTTCATATCGACCTCGGGCCGAACGGTGATGTTTGGGTGGTATCCTTTGTTAGCAAAGAATGGAGTAATACCTGTGGAAGCGTTGGGAGCGTTGTTATAGGCGAATTTGGCGATCGGAAGTAAAGGCGACCAGTCGTCTTGTTGGTAGGAACAATAGATCCTGATGTACTGCTCGAGAGTCTGATTGACACGCTCGGTCTGCCCGTCGGCTTCCGGATGATATCCAGAGGTATAATGAAGTTCCATGGAGAGCGCTTTACCGAGAGCCCGGAAAAACACCGAAACAAATTCAGAACCACGATCAGAAGTGACATGATTAGGAACACCATGTTTAGAGAAGACATGAATAACAAAAAGCTCAGCTAATTGTTCGGACGTAATGGTGTCGAAAGTAGGAATGAAAATAGCTTGCTTGGAAGATCGATCCACAACGACGAGAATAGCTGTATAGCCATTCGACATTGGCAGTTGCTCAATGAAGTCCATGGAGATGGAATCCCATGGTCGGACCAGAACCGGCAGAGGCTTCAACAGCCCGTAAGGCCGATGACGGCGAGGTTTGTTGCGACCACAAACAGTGCAAGAGGTAACATAGTCACGGACGAAGTCTCTGACCTTGGGCCAGGTGTATTGACGACGTACAGCTTCTAAAGTGCGGTTCTGGCCGAAATGGCCGGAGAGTGGATGATCATGAAAGTAGCGGAGGACTTGAAGGCGAAGATCGCCGTGATTAGGAACATAAATACGGTCGTCAAGGCGTAGTAGCTTGTCACTACCTAAGCTCCAACGTTCATTGGAAGGATCTTTGGCAAGTTCCAAACCAACAACGGAGCTCGGGTCGGCGGGAAGGGCGAGGATGATTGCTTGGTGTAGGGCTTCGATATCCATGATAATCGAGGCTCGTAAAACCGGGCCTTCCAAGAAGGTAGCTCGAAGAGACGCAGTGAGTTGTTCGTTAGTAAATATAGGACGGAAGTTATGAGGGTTCACTTGGGCGTAGCCGATATCCCCCTCTTTAGGGTAGACGTCCCAGCGTCTAGTTATTGAGTCGGGTTTCTCGCCGAGTTTCCCCGGCCGGAAGCGAATGACCATATTAAATTGATGCAAAAATTCAGACCATCGGACCTGTCGGCGAGTGAGAACCTTGGTAGTAGAAAAATACTCAAGATTCTTGTGATCGGTGACGACGTCCACCGGATCACCCGAGCCTTCCAGATAATGACGCCAAGCTTTAAAGGCCTCGAAGATGGCCAGTAGCTCTTTGTCGTGGGTATCGTAATTGAGTTCAGCCGCATGAAGCGTTCTGGAAAGGAAGGCTAGAGGATGAATTTCACCGTCAGCATATTGGATGGAAAGAATAGCCGCAATGGCGTAATCGGAAGCGTCGGTCTCCATGATAAGTGGGCGATTCGGCTCCCAATGGGCCAGTATCGGCGCAGAAGTAAAAGCGATTTTGAGGTTTTTGAAGGCGTCTTGACAGCTGCTGTCCCAGATCCAGGGAGCGCCTTTTCGGGTAAGCCGAGTCATCGGCACAACGATATCGCTATAATTATAAATGAAACGACGATAGAAATTTGCAAAACCCAGGAAGGACTGAATGTCCTTAACCTTCCTCGGGACCGGCCACTCTAGAACTGTTTGAACTTTCTCTTTGGACATGGTTAATCCGTCGGGAGAAAGAATGTAACCCAAATACTCAACAGTATCCATATTGAACTCGCACTTCTCGGGATTGGCATAAAGCCGATGATGGCGAAGTCGCCGAAGAACCTCCTTGACGTGTTCTTGGTGTTCTTCTGGCGTATCAGAATAGATCAGAATATCGTCCAAATAGACGATGACACAAACATCGAGCAGGTCAGAGAAGATGTCATTAACAAACCGCTGGAAAGCCGCAGGGGCGTTCGTAAGGCCGAACGGCATAACCTTCCATTCGTAGGAGCCGTAACGGGTCCGAAAGGTGGTTTTCCATTCATCACCTTCAGCGATTCTGACCAGATGATAAGCGTGAGCGAGATCCAATTTGGTGTATATTTTAGCTCTTTTCGGAGCGTCGAGAAGATCTGATATGAGTGGGAGTGGGTAACGATCCTTTTTGGTGATACGATTGAGTCCACGGAAATCGACGCAAAGGCGAAGTTTGCCGTCTTTCTTCGGGACGAAAAGGACCGGAGCGCCGTGAGGAGAGGATGATGGGGTGATGGCACCAGTAGCCAGCTGTTTGTCAATAAAGTCTTTAAGGGCGACTAACTCCTTTTCAGACAAAGGATAAATACGGCCGAGGGGCGGAGAAGCGCCCTCTTCCAAGTCAATCTTCAAGTCGTAGGGTCTGTGTTCAGGAAGTGAATCTGCAGCAATCTCGTCGAAGACGTCTGCAAACTCAGCATACTCTGCTGGGATAGAAGGAGGAAGTGGAGGGACAGTAGGAGCGGTGGAGGAGCGGTCGGCGGCGCGGGCCGCGACCTCTGAGTGAATAGCACGAAGGAGTATGGGTTCCATACCAGCATCCTTGCAAGCCCTGTTAAAGACTGCAGCACTTACCAGCGCAATGTCGACCTCGGGAGTTTCCAGCTGAGCAGCGAATTGAGAGACCGTAGGGTAAGAATAGATGGGTTCAAAAGGGAATTTGGACGAAAGGGGCTTGGCCCGTGATGTCCGAGAGCGGGAGCGAGAGCGAGAGCGAAGTGAGTCCCCAGGAGGGGTCTCCAGAATTGTCGGTGAAACCGACGGCGAAAGTTCCGGTAGCGGAACAGCGACCTTTGCAACAACAGGGTTGATAGCAGAAGGCACAGACGTCTGTGGAGAATCAAAGTGTGAAGTGTTACGGAACGTAATGTTTCGAGATGCCCAGTCAATCAACGGATTGTAGCGGGATAAGAAATTGTAACCTAGTACTGCTTTACAAGATGAATCTAAATGAGTAATATAAAAGGGCAATAGAAGCAGCTCGCCGGAAGGGAACCGAACGGCGATATTCGCCATATCGGTAATGGGTTTAGAAGATAATGAACCATCAAAAAGACGAAGATTAACAGGGGAAATTTTGGTCGCGGGAATAGAATTTTGTGAAACATAACGAGTATCGATGAAAGAGTCAGTAGAACCAGAATCAACAAGAGTAGGAAATTTGAGAAGAGCAGAGATGGGTTCGGCCGGCGCGGCCAAATCGGATAACGGAAATTCAGTAGTTAATGATATTACAAGAGATCGTTCAATAGAGGAAAGAGCGGACGCGTTGAGATATAACTCCCCAGGTGAGGTACGGACCTGATCAACGCAGCTCCCGTTTCGTACCGGGGAACAAGAGCTGCGGATTAGTTTTCCGAATCCTCTTCAACAACCTCAATGGTTGCTTCGGGGGTTTCTTCAACCTCGGCAGCGCGGCCCTTCGATTCCCGAGCCTTTCGCTTATTACAGTCAGCTGTCAAGCCCATGCCTCGGGCCTCCACTTCGCCGCTCGGTATTCCGAAGATCTACCTTTATTGTAATCTCCTCTTTATTGTTCTTTCTCGCTACACATACCCATTCACTCTAGTCCTTCCTTATTGTCTTTTACTTTACCCTGCAGGACTACACGTATAACTCCTAGTAGCTAGTCTGGCGCTCCGCACCGTTGCGCCGCTCCGTAGGTATAAATACTGCTTGTACGCTACTGTAGTTCTCAGTTTAATTATCGACTTAGATTCCCTCTTTAACTCTGTGCTCCTCTAAGTCTTCAGGCTCACTGCCTTGAAGTACTCTCTACTCTACCTTAGGACTTCCACGTTCTCTGGTTCGCTCCTCGTCACCGGCGATACCGCCGCTCCGACGTGGCTGCTACTCAGCTCCTCTCTTCTATACTCTCGACCTCCGGGGACATACGGCGTAACGGCGGTGTTGATAATAACTTCACTACTGTCCCATTCGTATTCCGCACTTAGACACTGTGTGACCTCTGGCACGGTTACACGGTGTGCATGATCTTAACAGTATAATTAAACTCAATCCGTAACGTCGTACTGACATATCATTTTTATGCCTCCGAAAACTCGAGCTCAATCTAGAGCAAATTCCGAAGAAAATACTTTCTTCACAACTGCCCAATCCTTCGCCCCTTTCTCCGAATCTATCTCAGCCATCGGTCAACCACGTCGCCGTATCGCGGTTTCGGTCCAGCTACAGTTCCAACTACGTCAACCCTTCCTGAAGCCATGGAAGAAGATCAGCAATTTGAGTATAGCACTTTGTTTACCGGAGACGGACAACCTGTCCAAGTCTTGACCCCTCGCCGTGGACAACCCCCCGTGGTCGCTCCGGCTCGGGGCCGGTCTACTACTCGAATTGATTCTCCAATTCTCCAAGCCATCGCTCGCCGTTCGGGTAAACAACCCCAACAAAGAGCAGCTTCTGAATCTCCTCGTGACCCACCTCCTCATTTCGATTTGGATACTGGTGATCACAATGATCAAGACCCTCCTGTCGACCCCGATGACCCGGGCGCCGACAAC